>CAUYQV010014078.1:0-24700 GCA_963574575.1 Galagoides demidoff
TTTTTGAGACGGAGCCTCAAGCTATCCCCCTGGGTAGAGTGCCATGGCATCACAGCTCACAGCAACCTCCAACTCCTGGGCTCAAGCGAGTCTCCTGCCTCAGCCTCCCAAGTAGCTGGGACCACAGGCGCCCGCCACAACCCCCAGCCATTTTTTTTTTGGTTGCAGCCATCATTGTTGTTTGGCGGGCCGGGCTGGGGATGTGATGCTTTACTAAGAAGAATGTGTTCCACCTCCATCCAGGTTAATACAACAGATGTAAAGACTCTTTTTAATGGCTGAATGGTATTCCATGGTATACATGTACCACAGCTTGTTAATCCATTCCTGGGTTGGTGGGCATTTAGGATGTTTCCACATTTTTGCAATTGTAAATTGAACTGCAATAAACAGTGTAGTGCAAATGTCCCTATAATAAAATGATTTTTTTTTCTTCTGGTTAGATGCCTAGTAATGGAATTGCAGGATCAAATGGGAGGCTTGATTTGAGTTCTTTGAGGATTCTCCATACTTCCTTTCAAAAAGGTTGTATTTGGGGTGGCACCTGTGGCTCAGTGAGTAGGACGCCAGTCCCATATACCGCGGGTGGTGGGTTCAAACCTGGCCCTGGCCAAACTGCAACAAAAAAATAGCCAGGCATTATGGTGGGCACCTGTAGTACCAGCTACTTGGGAGGCTGAGGCAAGAGAACCACTTAAACCCAAGAGCTGGAGGTTGCTGTGAGTTGTGACTCCACGGCACTCTACTGAGGGTGACAAAGTGAGACTCTACCTCTAAAAAAAAAAAAAGGTTGCATTAGTTTGCAGTTCCGCCAGCAGTTTAAAAGTGTTCCCTTCTCTCTACATCCACACAAGTTCTGTTTTTAAAAATCTGGGGGAGGATGGCGCCTGTAGCTTAGTGGGTAGGGTGCCAGCCACATATACTGAGGCTGGTGGGTTTGAACCGGCCTCGGCCAGCTAAAATCAACAATGACAACTACAAAAAACAACAGCAACAAAAAAAAAATAGCCAGGTGTTGTGATGGACGCCTATAGTCCCAGCTCCTTAGGAGGCTGAGCCAAGAGAATTGCTTAAGCCCAAGAGTTTAGGGCTGCTGTGAGCTGTGACACTATGGCACTCTACCAAGGGTGACATAGTAAAACTTTTGTCTCAAAAAAAAAAAATCTGGGGGAGGACCCCAATGGCAAATAGCAACAACAAAAATAAATAAATAGGACTTAATTAAATTAAGAAGCTTTTGAACAGCAACCTACATAACAGGAGAAACTCACAAACTATATGTTCAACAAAGGACTCATCTCCAGAATCTATAAAGAAATCAAATAAATCAGCAAGAGAAAAATAAACAACTCCATCAAAAAGTGGGCAAAAGACCAGCCCTATATGCCAGAGGTGGAGGGTTCAAACCCAGCCCCAGCCAAAAACTGTGGAAAAAAAAAAAAAAGACATCAACAAAGTTTTTTCAAAAGAAGGTAGACAAATTGCCAGGAAACAATATGAAAAAATGCTCAACATCACTAATCATCAGGGAAATACAAATTAAAGCAATAGTAAAATACCACCTTACCCTGTCAGAATGACCATTATTAAAAAGTAAAAAATAAAATGTATAGAGATGCTGGTGTTGGTGGGGTGAAAAGGGAGTGTTTATACACTGTTGGTAGGACTACAAATCAGTACAATCTACGGAAAACAGTCTGGAGATTCCTTAAAGAACTGAAAGTAGACCTACCATTTGATTTAGCAATCCCACTACTGGCTGTCTACCCAAAGGAAAAGAAGTCATTTTATAAAAAAGACACATGCACCAAAACATTTATCACAGCCCAATTCACAATTACAAAGGCAATTCATGAGTGGTTAAAGGTAACGTGGTGTATCATTATCTTTAAAGTATCATTATTATACCATGGAGTAGTGCTCAGCCATAAAAAGGTATGAAATAATGTCATTTGCAGCAACTTGGAGGAAGCTGGAGACCATTATCCTAAGTGAAGTATCTCAGGAATGGGAAAATAACCATGTTTTCACTAACATGTAGGAACTAAACAATGGGTACACACAGGCACAAAGAGATGTAAAAGACAATTGAGACCAAGAAGAGGGGAGGGTGCAGAGGAGAAGAAGAATAAAAACTTGCCTATCCACTACAATGAACACTATTCTGGTGACAGGCACTCTAAAATCCTGACTTCGGCATTACACAATTCATCCATATAACAAAAACACTTGGACCTCCTTAATATCTTGAAATTCATTCATTCATTCATTTATGCTTTTGTTTTTTGAGACAGAGTCACTCTGTCGCCGTAAGTAGAGGGTTGTGGAGTCATAGCTCACAGCAACCTCAAAGTCTTGAGCTCAAGCTATTCTCTTGCCTCAGCCACCCAATAGCTGGAACTACAGGCACCCGCAATGTCTCCTGGTTATTTTTAGAGACAGGGTCTTGCTCTTGCTCAGGCTGGTCTTTAACTCCCAAACTTAAGCAATCTACCCACCTTGGCCTCCCAGAGTGCTGGGACAACAGGTGTGAGCCACTGTGCCCTGCTAATGGTTTGAAATTTAAAAAAAAAAAAATCTATGGTGGGGAGAGAACTAGGTGTAGGTTGTTTGAAATTTAAAGGAATCGTTTCTTTGCTTGTGTAGATATAGAATTGCTTTCAAAAAGATTAACTAAATATTGACATTAAAAATCAAAAAGTACTATGACCTAATTTTGCTTCATTTCAGTTGAGTGTTTTAAATTCTATCTTTTAATATGTTTGGGCTTTTTTGTTTGTTTGTTTTTTAGAGAGAGAGAGAGACAGAAAAGTAAGAAATAGAAATGTTGGTCCTGAGGGCCCTCTTGAAAGAATGTGGAATTAGTTTGGGTGGAGGATTATAAAAGGACTTTTTTTTTCCACGGGGGCAGGGCAGCAGAGGCGTGGACCAGAGAGGAAGGGGGGCAGAAGGAGAAGTTAGAGGTGTGGGATGCCATATGCTGTTGATTCAGCTTCCCCATGTCCCACCTACATGGCCACAGGGCACTGGCCTGCAATGCTTGGTGTAGCTATTGCTTGCTGTCTGGGTGTCAGGTTTCATAGCTCTGTACCTCTGTGTCCAGTTCCACCATGCTTCTGACTAAGAGGGTTCTGGTGTTGGGCTGTTGGTTTTTAGTAAAAGCAGGTGCAATGAGGAACATGTTGAAGGACAGATCAGCCCCTAAGGGACTTTGATAGACACAGTCCTAAAAACATTTCCGGGCTGTTTTTTTTTTTAAAAAAACATCAGTTAACAGTTTTCAGTTTAACCGTGTTTTCCTTCCTGAAATCTTTAAGTGAGACTAATTGGTGTGATTTTTTTTTTCTGTGCATTGTTTTAAGGGGGTTCCTGTACTTGTCAAGTCTAGAATGGAGACAGATGATTTCCCCCCACATAGACCAACCATGCAGGAATGGAGTGACTTTATCTATAATTTAATTTCCATATCCTTCTTTTCCTTTCTTTGGGAAATAGAGGGGAAAAGGGGCATTTTTACCAAATTGTAACTTACAATTCCAGGTGAGTCACCAGAATTTATGTGCATTTTTTTTAATGCCCAGTGGGGAGAGACATTATAAGAAAAGGGTCAGTTTCCCCAAGATTTTATGTTCCAGACAGGGAGTCAAAATTTTGTTCCTGCCTGTTAATAACACCAGACATGTACACACCATTGAGTGCCCAGTTGTAAGTGCCTAGAAAAGCCTAAGTCAGGAAAGACTTGGTGAGAGCTGCTGGAACTCACAAAATCCTAGTGCTGGGTTGTAGTAGATTCAGTTGAGAAAAAAGAAGGCACCAGGCACACAAGTATAGGAAGGAGCAGGGAACATTGGGGCCTGACTTGAAAGTTATTTGCAGACCTGAAATAAATGTACTTAAAAAAAAAAAAAAAAGGAAGAAAGTTATTTGCAGGAGTCTAGAGGAGTTGTACTAGTTAGATTGGTTGACCAGATTTTGGTGGTGGTGCAAGTTTGACTGTCAAGCCAAGGAGTTGAATTTGATGCCATAAAGAAGAGGAAGTACAGTGGGCCCTCCATACCTGCGTGTCTGCATGTGGATCTGCAGATTGGGAAGGCTGACTGTGCCATGCTATTTTATGTCAGGGACTTGATCACTGTGGAGGTTGGTATCTGCAGAGCAGTCCTGGAACTAATTCCTTGAAGGTGGGGGGGACAACCCTAAAGACTTTTAAAAAGGAAAACAGCTTACTGTTTTTTGTTTGTTTGTTTGTTTTTAAGACAGAGCCTCAAGCTATCCCCCTTGGGTAGAGTGCTATGGCATCACAGCTCATAGCAACCTCTAACTCCTAGGCTCAAGCAAGTCTCCCGCCTCCGCCTCCCAAGTAGGTGGGCCCACAGGCGCCCGCCACAATGCCTGGCCGTTTTTTGGTTGCAGCCATCATTGTTGTTTGGCGGCCCGGGCTAGGGATTTGAACCTGCCACCTTAGGTGTATGTGGCTGGCGCCTTAGCCGATTGAGCCACAGGCGCCGAGCTGCTTACTATTTTAAATAAGAACTTTTGTTTCCATTTTACACCTGAGAAAATATCTTTTCAAATAATATGTCTTTTCAAATAATTCTCCAAGGTCACACAGCTGGTGGGGTGAGATCCGCCAGACTCCAGAGTCTTCCCACACATCCCTGCACTATCCTGCATTATCTGAAGGCACAGGTTGGCTTGCACATGACCAAGGCTCCATCCAGCCCTGACCTTGTGTGACCTTGTTAGTCTATACACACTGTGTTTGCTTGTTAGCTTCATTCTCAGCTTAACTGGCTATGGGGTGAAAGGGAACTCTGGGTAAGTCACTTCCCAGTCTTTCTGTGGCTCTAGCAAAGCAGTGGCAGGAATGCAAGTAGGCCTCCACAGTCTGCACAACAGCCCAAACCATTTCCAGGAGCTGCCAAGACTGTCAAAGGAGCTTTGGAGCTGCAGGTCCCTGGGCAAGTCTTTCCTCCAAAGCGGGTGCTGCAGGGCTGATGGAGATCCCAGAAAGGTGACAGCACAGCTACAACACAAGTTGACAGTTCTGTTGCTGTTCCGATCCACCAACCAGGCAGGAGAACTTGAGGACTTTTTTTTTAATGTCCTAAAGTTTTCATTCATTCCTTTATCATTCCTTCATAGAATATTTAGCAAATAGTTAAGCACCTATAAAATGTACCAGGTCTCGCTCCAGGCTCTGGGCTTATAGCAAGGAACAAAACAACCCAAGTCTCTGCCTTCATGGAGCTTACATCCCAGGGAGGGAGACAGAGAATGTGTACACAATGTCTGGGAGCAGTGGAGGAGGGAAAAGGAAAGCAAGGAGAGAGGATAGAATACCAGGCTGGTGCAGGAAGACCTCTGTAAGGGGAGGCACTTGAGTGGAAACTGGTGAAGCCTGAGAGCCAGCGATATGAAAGTCTAGGTCTAGGCAGAGGGAACAGGGAATCGAATTCATAGACCTGAGGTAGGGTTGTCTGGGGACCAGCCGGTAGGGCAGCGCGTGTGAGGGAGTGAAGAAGAGCTTGGGAGGGGGCTTGGCGCCTGTGGCTCAATCTGCTAAGGCGCCAGCCACATACACCTAAGGTGGTGGGTTCAAATCCCCAGCCTGGGCCCGCCAAACAACAATGATGGCTGCAACCAAAAATGGCCGGGCGTTGTGACGGGTGCCTGTGGTCCCAGCTACTTGGGAGGCGGAGGCAGGAGACTCGCTTGAGCCCAGGAGTTGGAGGTGGCTATGAGTTGTGATGCCATGGCACTCTACCCAGGGGGATAGCTTGAGGCTCCGCGTGGGAGGGCCAAGGCCGCAGAGAAGCTCAGGGAGTTCCGTGCAGGCTACTAGACAGAACACAGGGCTTCGTTCTGACCAGCTCTAGGTGTGTTTCAAGCATTCTTCCTGGCTGGCTGGCCTCTAAATTTGCAGTCCTCCCAGAGAGCTTTTCATTTTACCCAATGTCCTTTTATATTATCCCTTTTCTGGCTAAACTAACCACCATCAGTTCTGTTGTCTGTAGCTATGAACCCTAACACAGAGCTTAGAGAGGATGAGGGGAGACCCAATGACATAGAAATAAATATTGACCAGCTTTACAGTAAAATCAAATCTGTTGGTTTTAAATAAATAAAATAATTTTTTAATTATTATGGGTACCTAATAGTTGTATATCATTATTGGTACATGTGATGTTTTGATTCAAGCATACAATGTGAATTAATCAAATCGTGGTAATTGAAGTGGCCATAACCTCAAGCACTTAACATTTTTTTGTGTTAGGAACATTCTATCTCTACTCTTTTAGTTATTTTAAAGCATACTCTAACTTATTGTTGATTATAGTCACTTCGTTACTGTCAAATATTGTTTATTGTATCTAACTATATTTTTGCATCCATTAACAACCCCCATTTTATCTCCCTTTCCTCACTACCCTTCCCAGACTCTGGTAACCATCATCCTATTCTCTGTCTCCATGAGATCAATTGTTTGTAATATTTAGCTCCCACTTATGAGTAAAAACATGCTAGATCTGTCTTTGTGTGCTTGGCTTATTTCACTTAACATGATATTCTCTAGTTCCATCCTTGTTTTAGCAAATGGCAAGATTTCATTGTTTTGTGACTATATAATATTCCATTGTGAATATATACATAATTTCTTTTTTTTCTTTTTCTTTTTTTTTTTTGAGACAGAGTCTCACTATGTTGCCTTTGATAGAGTGCTGTGGTGTCACAGCTCACAGCAACCTCAAACTCTTGGGCTTAAGCATTTCTCTTGCCTCAGTCTCCTAAGTAGCTGGGACTACAGGCACCTGCAACAACACTTGGCCTTTTTTGGGTTGCAGTTGTCATTGTTGTCCAGTGGGCCCAATGTGGGTTTGAACCCGCCAGCCTCAGTATATGTGGCTGGCACCCCAGCCACTGAGCTACAGACACACACGGAGCCCATACCATAATTTCTTTATCTATTCATCCACTAATGGACACTTACATTGATCCCATGTCATGGCTATTATAGTGCTGCAATAAACATGGGGGTGCAGAAATCTTTTTTATAATCCTGATATACTGAATTCCCATCCTTCAGATATATACCCACCAGTAGGATTGCTGGGTCATATGGTAGTTCTATTTTAGTATTTTATTTTGCTTTGTTTTGTTTTTTTGAGACAGAGTCTCACTCTCTCACCCTGGGTAGAGTTCCGTGGCCTCAGCCTAGCTCATAGCATCCTCAAACTTCTAGGTTTGAGCAATCTTCTTGCCTCAGCCTCCTGAGTATCTGGAACTACAGGTGCCTACCATAAGGCCTGGCTAGTTTTTCTACTTTTAGTAGCAACAGGGTCTCACTCTTGCTCAGGCTGGTCTCAAACTCCTCCACTCAGGAGATCCACCTGCCTCAGCCTCCCAGAGTGCTAGGATTATAAGCATGAGCCACCGTGCTCAGCAATATTTTTAGTTTTTTTAGGAACCTCCATACTGTTCTCCACAGAGGTTGCACTAATTTACATTCCCACCAACAGTGTATGAGGGTTCCCCTTTCTCCATCTCCTCACCAGCATTCATTGTTGCCTGTCTTTTTTTTTTTTTTAATTGAGACAGAGTCTCTCTTTGTCACCCTCAATAGAGTGCTGTTGTGTCATAGCTCACAGTAACCTCAAACTCTTAGGCTCTGGCAATTCTCTTGCCTAAGCCTCCCAAGTAGTTGGGACTACAGGCACCTGCCACAAAGCCCACCTATTTTTTGTTGTTGTTGTTGTTTTTGTTTAGCAGGTGATGCTGGTTTTGAACCCACCAGGCCAGTGCAAGTGGCCAGCGCTCTAACCACTGAGCTACAAGTGCCCCTGTTGCCTGTCTTTTTGACAAAAACCATTTTAACTGGGGTGAGATGACATTTCATTGAAGTTTTAATTTGCATTTCTCTGATGACTAATGATGTCAAGCATTTTTTTCATATATCTATTGGCCATTTGCATGTCTTCTTTTGAGACATTTTTATTCAGATCCTTTGTTCATTTTTTAATCAGACTATTTGATTTTTTTCCTAATGAGTTGTTGGAGCTCCTTACGTATTCTACTTATTAATCTCTTGTCAGACAGGTAGTTTGCAATTTTTTCTCCCATTCTGTGGGTTGTCTCTTCACTTTTGTGTTTCCTTTGCTGTGCAAAAGCTTTTTAGCTTTACATGATCCCATTTGTCTGATTTTGCTTTGGTTACTTGTTCCTTGTTCTTTAGGGATATTACTCAAGAAGTCCTGGCCCAGACCAATGTCCTGAAGTGTTTCCCCATGTTCTCTTTCAGTAATTTCATAGTTTTAGGTCCTAGATTTAAGTTTTTAATACACTTTGATTTGATTTTTGTATATGGCAAGAAGTAAGGGTATAGTTTCATTCTTCTGCATTTGGATATCCAGTTTTCCCAGCACCATTTATAGAAAAGACATCAAACCGTTTTAAAGGCTAGAAGAGAGGTACTCAAATATTATATTTAAATGATTACATTTTGATTGAAGGGGCTCCACATTGACCCCCAAAGGGGGCTATTTATCATCATTGTACCCTCCCCTAGAAGCCAGGAGGCTGGAGTTCTGTCTCCTCCTCACCTACCAGCTGAGGGCCTAAGCTGGTCATCCTTTGCTTGACCTTTCTGGGGTCACCTGTATAATTTGACTAGTTATATTATTCCTGCCAGAAATAGAGGGAGGAAGAAAACAATGACTTATTGAGGGGCTTTTCCATCTTGGAAGTCTCTGATTCTGTGAATAAATTCCATAGAATTTTTGTTCTTAAGGGGACTGGAATGTTCTTGAGTTGTGTCCAGGGAGTTGTGACTTACATTTATTTTATGCACCCACCCACCCCATTATTTTTCGCTTTCAAAATACTTTTACATCTGTCCTTGATCTTTATAAAATGGCTCTGTATGTTATAATGGATAAGAGCATGGAAAAACAGACGTGATACTGAGAGCCAGGTCTACATTTTCTAACTGTGTGGTTTTGAGCATGTCTCCTAACCAGCCTATTCCATGCCTTCTTCATTTGAAAAGGAGAATGAAAATAGTACCTATTGCAAAGGGTACTGTGAGGATAAATGTGGTGATGCAGTGCCTAGCTCAGTAAAAGCTCACTGAATGGCAGCTATGAGGATGATGATATGTAATGATTTCCACCCAAGAGGAAGGAAAGCCTAGGCCAGGAAGATTAAGTCATTTGCTTAAGTCACATGATAACCAGAGCTAGAAGCTGGGGCACATGGAGTCCTTGGCCAGTGTTCTGTCTCTCTGGCATTCATTTTGGTTTCTAGGAAAAAATGCCATATAGACTGATGGCAACTGGGTCTGGCTTTTGTAGGGGATTGGGAGACAGGGCTCCCTCAGCACATGAGACCTTCAAACCTAGGCATTAAGAGCCCCTCTGGGAGGGGCATCTGGGGGGAGCAGAGAACTGGGTGTGCCTCCCTTATTGTTCTCGGAGAGGCAGAGGGGACTGATGGTAGGGTGTTCCCAGGACTGCTGGCCTGCTGCTGGCCAGATCCTGCAATGTTCCCTACAGTCCTCCCTGGGGCATCACAGAAACCTAGGGGAGTAGGGTGGGGGCAGGATGGGCAGGGCTTCTCTCCTGTGGCGGGACTGTAGCTCAGGCTAGGGAGCTGAGTATGGGAAGTTGCTCTTAAATGGACTTTACTCTATGGGGCAGGGGCATCAGACACCCTTTCCAGCTACCCTGGTCACCCTGTTGCCTGAGGACTGTTCCCTCTGATAGAGTGGCAGCCCTTGCTCCTGGCGAGGTAGATTTAAGGACCACTTGGATGGGTTTTCCTGGGAAATAACAGCACTTGGAATTTTGCTTCAGGCAGCGTAGCACAGGGAGAAGTCCACACACACACACACACACACACACACACACACAGTCAAGCCTCAGGTTTGAATCCTGGCTCTGCCTCTTGGTGCATGTGGGTAGGTGAGTGGGGGTGTGCTTGGGAAATTATTCAGCCTCTTCAACTCTCAGTTTCTACATCTGTAAAATGGGAACAAAAACACCTACCTCAAAGATTTGTGGTATGAATTAAATCAAATGACACATGCAAAGTGCTTAGCATGTGTGTGCACGTGGTGGCTATTTTTATTGTCATCATTATTATTAGGCTTGTTAGGGTCTCTACCAGTCTGTGGGTGGAAACAGCTTTCGTGTGTAGCTCCACCTCTTGTAGGCTATGCATTTGCTGTGACTCAGGATTCTAGAATAACTGAACCAAAGATCTCAAACTTCTCTTTGCTGTGCTGTTATTTGCAGTTATTCAGTCCGAGGTATAGGTATCCAGGGTAGATAATTAAGTTTCTACTGATGTGTGATGCCATGCTATTTATTTCTCTTTTTCTCTTCTGTTTAATTTAGTATGCTTGAACGAAAAAATAGTTATACAGCTAGATGTATTGAGGCTTTACTATCCTAAAAGCTTTACATAAATTATTCATTCACAGGACAACCAGATGAAGAAACAAAGTGGTTCAACAATGCCTAATATGACTACTCTGCTAGTATGCAGCAGACCTGGGCTTCCCTTGTCCAATCCAGAGCCCACATTGGCCTCTGTATTGCCTCCTTACTTAGCGTGGTAATGGTTGTTGTTGGTGACCTTGAGAGATTAGGTAGTCTCGTCTATCTGCCTTACTCCCCTTGTAGACTAAAGCTGTGCATTAGGGGAAATCTGTGCTACTTTAGAAACTCTCCAGAGGGACCTGCCACCTCCTCTTTTGGTGGCTGTTTAGGTAGCCTTCTGGAGTGTCAGTAGCTTCTTCCTTCAGTCCCTTTGCAGTATCCTAAAGGCAGTAAGGAAATTTTACTGCAAAATATGACTGCTTAACATAAACAGTATCTTGAATTAAAGACCATTCACAATCCGAAAGCATTAGAAAGGGCTTTCCCTCTATCTGCACAAAACCAGACTGACCTGATCCCATGATCAAAGTGGGCAACTGACTTCCTTTCCTCCCCCTGAATCTAGCAGACCTGGCTCAAATCATTTAAAACACAATACCTGTCTCTCAGGTTAATTTACAAGTCAATCTGTTTCCCCCACCTATCCACCCTCCCTAGCAAGACGTGTTGCACCCATATTCCACATTCTCCTCCTCCTTTCAAAAAGGCATCTATAAAAGTATCTGACCATCCTGTGGTCCCCCCATGTGCATAGTATTTGGAAATAAACATTTCTCTTATTAATCTGCCTTAACTGTGAGTTGATCTTTCAGCAAATTTTCAAGGGAAAAAGGGCGAGTTTCACCTTGATGCCTACAGACCCCTCGAGACCAGCTTTCTATCCTCAACAACAGTTAGGAGATCCATTTTTAAGCATGCTCAGCCCTTGGGTGGAAATGCAGAAAGTGTCCCACTAGCATGCAGGTGACGGGGTTTTCTGCCACTCTGGTTGTGGTGTGTGGCATTCAATGCCAGATATCCTCCCCACTGGCCCTCCAGCTGAGGCCCTGCCCACAGCTGGCTCCTTCCACACAGGTTTGCCTCCACTCAGCTCTGGGGAGCGGAGGAAGTGGTCGGTTGCCAGGTGCATCACTCAAGGAGCTGAGTGACTGGCCATGTTCGACCTGGACTGCAGTCTCTGGGATGACTATGCTGACAAGGAAGGTGAATCTGCTTATCTAGAGGCCTTGGAGCCTGAGAACAAACATGCCCTCAGAGGTTCCTTCATTCAACAAGCATCTATGGAGAACCTGCTTTGTGCCTGGAGAGGCCATGTGAGAGACAGCAGCACTGGAGTTGGTGTTGGGCTGCATGGGCCCCAGTGACCAGTGGCCACCAGGGAGCTCCACTGCTCACAGAAGGATCTGGGGTTGGCAGAGGGGTCAGGTTGGCTCTGCTACTGTTTATCTGAGCAGATTCCATGACAACCAGGAGATAAATACCTGAGGTTAAGCAAAGCCTGAAAGGAGATTAGGTGTCAGGATAGGATGGGCCTGTGATTTGGAGACCCTTTAGTGACCAGTGTCTAATGGATATCTACTTGGCATGTTTAATTAATTTACATCCCATCCTACTCCAGAAAGGATTCAGAGTGACTCCATTCAGCAGGTATCTTAGAGGGAAGAAGGTTGCCACAAGCTTGCTCTGAGTGAAATGTTGGGTTGATTTGGGTTGATTTACCAGCTGCCAGCTCCACTGGGCTGGCTCCTCCTGAAAGCACAGCTTTTGCTACCAAAGCTCATTTGCAGAGTTTCTGTGATCACCTCCAGGTCTCTTTGTAACAAGTGGCCCCAACACCTTCTTGCCTTGAAACAAATCATGTGACTTAAGAGAAGCAACCCTGACCTCAATTAGCAGGTGCAAACATCAGTCACTGGGTAACCAGGAGGCCAGCCTCCCTGGTTGGTATTGAGTGCACTGTTCAGGGTGTGATAAAGGCTGTCTCTCACAATTTATGATTTCCAGTAAGCCAGAGGGCTTTAAGGAAGTGCCAGGGGCAGGTGAGAGACTCCAGGCCTGGTCCTCTGTTGAGCTGGCAGAGTGATTTCTGCAGAGATGGGAGGGCCAGGGAGTGAGGCTGCAGCTCCTAAAGATTAGCCCTGTTTGGAGGCACAGCCAGAGAGCCACACTGTCTGCCCAGCTGGCAGTAGAAGGTGGAGCCAGGCAGCTACGTGCACTCTCAGGGTGAGGATGTGTGAAAAGGAAGATATCTGTCCTCAGTGTGCTGGCCACTGTGCTTACCTCCTGCTGGTGCCAGGCCAGCTAGGAGGTCTGGGCACATTCCTCTGTTAGTGTGGGCAAGCAGCAGCTCCAGCTGCTCTCACAGAAAGCTGGAAAAACACTTTAGGACCTGCAGACACATGAGCTGGGCTTCCTCAGTATCTGGCCTCCTAAAGGAAGTCCAGGCCACGAAGAAGCTGTAAGCGGGAGCATATCCCACATTGGCATTGGAAAGGAGCCAAGGATCCCTCCTTCCCTCTGATGCCAGGAGGGAGGCAGCTCTCCAGGCCCTCTGAGTTTCTCTGGAGCACCTAATCTGACAGCACAGATAGAAGATGTACGTCCAATTAAGTCAGCATGCAGCAACAGAGGCATGAGCTCACTCAACAGGTAGTTAATGAACCTTCACTGAGTGCCTCCCACTGTGCCGGGTGCTGGGCATACAGCAGTGGACAGACAAGGTCCCTGTTCAAGTAGAGTTGCAGCCTAGTGGTGGAGATAGACAACAAACCAGAAATAAAATGTTAGCTCCAGTAATAAGTGCCACCTAGCAAATTAAAATATACTGAAGCAGAAATCAAGTGACTAGTTTGTTTTGTTTTGTTTTGTTTTGTTTTGTTTGAGACAGAGTCTCACTTTGTCACCCTTGATAGAGTGCCGTGGCATCATAGTTCACAGCAACCTCAAACTCCTGGGCTTAAGCAATTTTTTTGCCTCAGCTTCCCAGGTAGCTGGGACTACAGGCTCCTACCACAATGCCCAGCTATTTTTAGAGACTGGGTCTTGCTCTGGCTCAGGCTGGTCTTGAACCTGTGAGCTCAGGCAATCCACCCACCTTTGCCTCCCAAGTGCTGGGATTATAGGCGTGAGCCACCACCCTGGACAAGTGACTGTTTTGGATTGGATAGCCAGGGACAACCTCTGAGAAAGTGTAATTTAAGGGGATATCTGAAAGAGAAGACTGAAGAAAGAGCAAGTGAACAGTCATATGGTCCAGTTACTTGCCCTATCTCTTATACGGGCAAGAGAGCCAGGGTGACAGCAGAAGAAAAAGAATGTTCCAGAACATATAGCTTGCAGTGCTTTGGGGTATGTGACACTTTTTCTTTTCTTATTTTCTGAATTTTGCCCTAAAAATTCACTCAGTAGATTTTTATTGGGTGCCCTCTATGTGCCAGGTACTCTGCTAGATGGTGGTGAAATTGAGATGAATGTGTCAAGGTCCCTTTCAAGGAACGTTGAGCGTTGAGAGAGTTAGGTCTGAAAACCAAGACAGTGTGGTAAGTACCATGGATGAGAGAATGCAAGAGGGCTGACAAAGGCACAGAGAGGCCTTCCCAACCCACTGTGGGCATTCAGAGAAGGAGGTGCTGTCCCACAAAACTCCCCAAAAGAGATGTACCTGGGTCTTGAAGGCTGAGGTCAAGTTATCCAGGTGAGGCTGAGGTCAAGTTAGCCAGGTGAGGGAGGGAGAGAGCATGTGTGTGTTCCAAGCAGAGAGAGTGGCCTGTGTGAAGGCCTAGAGGGCAGGGTAAGTAAGCAAAGGTAAGAAGGATGCTGGAGGGTCTTGGAGATGGAACAGATGGCCTTGAATGCTCTGCTCTGAAAGCTGTACCAGACACTTGAGAACAGCTCGTAGAGTTAAGATAGATTCCTAAGGGGTCAAGTCAGCAGCAGGTGAAAGTTTGAGGAAAGGACTGAGTTTATGCATGGCTGTGTGGCTGCGTGGCTGCTCAAACCCACTCTCTGGGCCTGCCTTCCCACTCAGGAGCCATCCCCTGGGAGGACCAGCCCACTCCAAGCAGCCATTTTTCCCAAATCAAATAGAAGGTTTAGGGTGGCACCTGTGGCTCAAAGGAGTAGGGCTCCAGCCCCATATGCCGGAGGTGGCAGATTCAAAACCAGCCCTGGCCAAAAACTGCAAAATAAAAAAATAAAAGAAATCAGAAAAATAGAAGGTTCACTTGAAGCATTGAGGGGGGAGAGGACAAGTTTTTAAACCTCTAGGTGAACTCACTGACAGCTTGGTTTTGGGGGTGGAGCAGGGGTGTTGAGTTAAAGCCTATTACTCTAGAAGTAAACACAGTGCTTTGCATTTAGGGTAGGAAGACTGTCTTTGCAAAACCCCTTTCTGGCGAGTCTCACTGGGTTATAAAATTGCAAAGACATAGTATCACATCCCAGAGAATGCATGATTTGATTTTAAAGTAAGATAATCCTGTGTTCATTCCAGCATCATAGGTAAGATACAGTTTTCTCCCATCATTTTCTCTCACCTACTCCTCTTCTTTTGTTCCCCTCTTTCTTTTTTTTTTTTTTGAGACAGAGCCTCAAGCTATCCCCCTGGGTAGAGAACCATGGCATCACAGCTCACAGCAACCTCCAACTCCTGGGCTCAAGCGAGTCTCCTGCCTCCGCCTCCCAAGTAGCTGGGACCACAGGCGCCCACCACAAGGCCTGGTTATTTTTTGGTTGCAGCCATCATTATTCTTTGGCGGGCCCGGGCTGGGGATTCGAACCCACCACCTTAGGTGTATGTGGCAGGCGCCTTAGCCGCTTGAGCCACAGGCGCCGAGCCTATAGTATCTATTTCTAAGAAAATCTATTAGTAACTGTCCATCAACCAGACACCAGGACTTACACATTAGTTACTTATACATTATTTTGGATAATCTTCATAACCCTGGAAGGCAAGTACTTATCACTTTTACCTAATAAAAGCTAGCAAGGTCACATAAACATTCCATTGTAGACTCTATTATATTAACATTTTCAAAGTATGGTCTACAGAATATTCCATTGTAAAACAGATTTGGGAAATGGTGAGTTTAAATAAATAAAGCAGTTTTCTTAATCACAAAATATTTCAAGGACTTTTGTACATTATATATTAATATGTGTTCTAATTTCTAAAACAGAATCTTCTTTAAGACCATCAAATCCTTTTTTTGCAGAATATTCAATATAAAATCTTCGAAACCATGCTTTACATCACATTTGGCACTCCAGACTCCAAGGGACACAGATGATAGAAATTCTTGACTATAGTAATTCCAGAAACTATAAACATCATTTGTTCTATTTAATAACCACATTTTAAGGGTGGTGCCCGTAGCTCAACTGGTAGGGCACTGGCCACATACACTGAGGCCAGCAGGTTTGAACCCAGCCCAGGGTTGCTAAACAATAATGACAACTGCGACCAAAAAAAACAGCTGGGCCTTGTGGCAGATGCCTGTAGTCCCAGCTACTTGGGAGGCTGAGGCAAGAGAATGGCTTAAGCTCAGGAGTATGAGGTTGCTGTGAGTCGCGACACCACAGCACTCTACCCAGAACAACAGCTTGAGACTCTGTCTCAAAAACAAAAAAACAAAAAACCACCAAACAAAAAACCCCCACATTTTAATTCCAGGTTTCATGTTGTTATTTAATCTAAAAATTTCCCACTACATCACTGGGCTATATTATAGCAATCCTGCAGAGTTCATCAGCATTCCAAACTGACACGTCATAAAGTATTTGTTTACTATTTCCTTTCACTGAATGTTAAGTCCCCCCAAAATAAGTTTGTTCTGGTTCCTACCTAGAATAGCGGCTGGCACAAAGTAAGTATAAGATTAATATGTTGAATGAATGGCTTACTTTTAGAGTTATCTACAGAATATTTTTGATTCCAGTTTAGCTCATTCTCCTAAATTTGAGGCCAACCTTCTAGTCATCATTTACTCAAGGGTTTGAAAACTGCTTACCATGGTTAGATGCGGTGGCTCAGCCCTGTAATCTCGGCAACTTGAGAGACTGAGGTGAGAGGATCACTTGAAGCCAGGAGTTTAAGACTAGTCTAGTAACAGAGCCAGACCAGTCCCTATTTTTTTTTTTTAAATTAGCTAGGCATAGTGTCATATACCTGTAGTGCTAGCTACACAGAAAGCTGAGGTGGGAGGACTGATTAAGTACAAGAGCTCAGGATGCAGTGAGCTGTGATCACACTACTACACTCCAGCCTCGGTGACAGAATAAGACCCTGTCTCTAAAGAAATGAAATAAACAAAAATTGCTTAACTCAGTGTTTCCACCAGAAAGGTAAACGAGATTACCTGGAAACTCAGTCACTGTAAATACCAATAAATATTCCATAAATTATAACAAACATCTTTTACATTACAGAGTGAGCTGAGAAGAACATAACAAATTCCTTAAGGCCAAAGAGAGAGAGAGAGCTAAAAACTGGACCCAAAAGCCCCTGAGCTGCTGTGGCATCCCTGAGGGAGCAGGGTGTAAGGTGAGGGTTGATCAGTGTCCAAGGGCCAGAGTGTATGTTTGGCTCTTTGAAGCCAGCATCACTGGGCATCATTTACATTGAGTAAAATAAAGAAATTTAAAAATCTTTGATTCTGGGCTCGGTGCCTATGGCTTAAGTGGCTAAGGCGCCAGCCACATACACCTAAGGTGGTGGGTTCAAATCCAGCCCAGGCCCACCAAACAACAATGACAGCTGCAACCAAAAAATAGCTGGGCATTGTGGTGGGCGTCTGTGGTCCTAGCTACTTGGGAGGCTGAGGCAGGAGACTCTTGCTTGAGCCCAGGAGTTGGGAGGTTGCTGTGAGCTGTGATACAATAGCACTCTACCCAGGGGGACAGCTTGAGGCTCTGTCTCAAAAAAAAAAAAAAAAAATCTTTAATTCTGTAAGTCTGACAAATGCCTACATTGACAACAAAACTACCATTCCTGCAAAAATACAGAATTTTCTGTAACAGGGGTTTAGATTTTAATGTCCACCAGAAAGTAAAGTTTCCTGGAAGAGGTAGATGAAAAATAAGTTATCTTAGCCTCAGTTCAGCTGAGTTAAAAATAAATCGTTCCCTTATACTTTCCAATCATAGGCCTGTGCCACACATGGATTTAGGGACTAACATATAAACCATGGCAAGTGAAAAAGGGGGACCCAACCACAGATACATATGATATTTTACTTATTTATTTATTTTTGAAACAGAGTCTCAAGCTGTTGCCCTGGGTAGAGTGCCAAGGGGGGGAGGGGAAGTCACAGCTCACAGCAACCTCAAACTCTTGGACTTAAGTATTTCTCTTGCCTCAGCCTCCCAAGTAGCTGGGACTACAGGAGCCCACCACAACGCCCGCTGTTTTTCTTTTCTTTCGTTGTTGTTGCAGTTGTCTATTGTTTTAGTGGGTCTGGGCTGGGTTTGAACCTGCCAGCCTGGGTGTATGTGCTGGATGCCCTACCCACTGAGCTATAGGAGCTGCCCACATCTCAGATTTTAAAAAGTAAGCATGTAGTGAATAATTTTATGCCTATGTAGAAAAACCTTAGTTGAACTAGAAATTTTTCTTTAAAGAAAGTTTTCTAGTTTTGAGCATAGACTTATAATTACTGATATTAAAATCGTAGATAAAAATGTACCTATTCTGTCAAAATAGACAGAAAACACAAAAATAAAACAACACTAATAAAAAATTAACCTTCAAGTTTCAGTGCCATAGCTCCGTAGTTAGGGTGCCAATCACATACACTGGGGCTAGCAGGCTCAAACCTGGCCTGGGCCTGCTAAAACAACAATGACAACTACAACAAAAAAATAGCTGGGTGTTGTGGTGGGTGCCTGTAGTCCCAGCTTTAAGAGACTGAGGCAAAAGAATCACTTGAGCAAGAGCTTGAGGTTGTTGTGAGCTGTGACACCATAGCACTCTAACAACAGTGACATAGTGAGACTGTCTCAAAAAAATAAATAAAAAATAAAAATAAAATTAACCTCTAAGGAATAATGTATTTTATACAAAACATTCCAAAGAATAAAAAAAATTATCAACTCATTTTTTAAAGTTTGTATAAATTCAATTCTAAAACTAGACAAAGATATTATGATCAAGAAAAATTACAGACTGACCTCATTCATGAACACTAATAAAACATTAGCAATTAGGCGGTGCCTGTGGCTCACTGAGTAGGGCGCTGGCCCCATATACCAAGGGTGGTGGGTTCAAACCCAGCCCCAGCCAAACCGCAACAAGAAAACAGTCGGGCACTGTGGTGGGCGCCTGTTGTCCCAGCTACTTGGGAGGCTGAGACAAGAGAATCACCTAAGCCCAAGAATTGGAGGTGAGGTTGCTGGGAGCTGTGATGCCACAACACTCTACTGAGGGTGACAAAGTGAGACTCTGTCTCAAAAAAAAAAAATTAGCAATGTGTTAAAAAACAGTAATACACTTTTTACCCTCAATGATAATCCCAAACAATAAAAAAAACAAAAACAAAAACAAAAACAGTAACACAAGATTAATTCCTAGACTAAGGTCAACTTCAAGATATTTTAACATCAGAAAAACCCTGTAATTTACAATATTAACAGATTAAAGAAACTTTAAAGGAAAACTTCATTACTATTTCAATGAAAGCAAAAAAAAATGCAATAAAATTCAACACCCATTTATGGTAAGAAATCTAATGAGAAAGGAACTCTTCAACCTGATAAAGGGCATAAACAAAACCCAGAAACATACTTAATAGGGAGATATTTGAGGCATTTCCTTAAAGGATACTTTGGACTACCAGAAGTAGTATAAGGAAGTGTCACATATTAACCCTGCTATCTCTCTCCATTCAGAAGGTATCAGTGCTCTCTAATTTAAAAATCCAACCTAGACAACTCCCTTGCCTCTTCCTAGTCCTGGCCCTGCTGTGGAGTCAACACACTTGAAAAGGTGCTTAACCCTCATGCTGCCCAGAGACAAGCAAAACTGCACCGACATATAAAAGGAAGAGGGAAGAAGAAAAAACAAAACAAAAACCGAACTGCACCACTGCACGCTGCACAGGGCCTGTTCTTGGGAGTGTAAGTGGTACAACCACTTTCAAGAAGGATTTGGCACTACCTAGAAAACTGAAGACAGATAAAACTTTCCACACCACATTTTCACTTCCGGACATATGCTAGAAACCAGTGTTTTTAAACACTTTTTAATAACCTATGTTATAAAGTACACTCTACACTAAAACCTGGCATACTCACACACACTTCACAACTGAAACGAATTTCTTAAAACAATAAAGGTTGAGTATCCCTTATCTGAAATGCTTGAGATCAGAAGTGTTTCAGATTTCAGATATTTTCAGATTTGGAATATCTCTGTTATATTTACTAGTTGGTTATCCCTGATCCAAAGATAAAAATTTTGAAAATTTCAATAAACCAATAATCGCCTCCGTTAAGCATTATGTTAGTACTCAAAAAGTTTTAGATTTTGGAACATTTCATATTTCAGATTAGGAATACTCAATCTGGGCTCGGTGCCCCTAGCACAGGGGTTATGGTACACCCCTGTATGTACACCATGGTACATACACCAAGGCTGGTAAGTTCAAACCCAGCCTGGGCCAGATAAACAATGACAACTGCAACAACAACAACAAAAAATAGCCAGGCATTTTTGGCGGTCACCTGTGGTCCCAGCTACTTGGGAGGCTGAGGCAAGAGAATCGCTTAAGTCCAAGAGTTTGAGGTTGCTGTGACGCTATGGCACTCTACCAAGGACAACATAGTAAGACTCTATCTCAAAAAAAAAAAAAAAAGAGAAAGAAATACTCAATCTGTACTTATCTTCACTGCTTATACTCTGATCTTTTCTATTTTCTTCTGTTGTATTTTAACTTTTTAAAGCATGCTGATACTGGTATCCCTAAACTGACCTTACAATCCATTAGTAGGTCACAGTCCAAAATTTGAAAATCACCACCGTGGGAAGCTGCATGCATATGTCAGAGACATGACTAAGAATACTGCGCTTAACTACTGCATGATATTACATGGTATAAATTCATTCATCTATGGCACTAAACATTCTTATTTATACTTGTATTGGAAAAATATGCACACGAATGTTCACTATAATAAAATTTGAATAAAACATTGAAAAGAATCTAAATTATGGATAATGAATAAATTGCACATTCATACAATGAAATGGCCTCTAGCAATTAATAACACATAAAATCATCAATCTTACAAATGTAATCGCAAGCAAAAAGAGTTGTAGACTGACAATGTACTGTAAGTTTTAAGAGCAAATGGACTCTGCCTGTAGGTAATACATATGTTAAAAGGAAAAATGGATGGTCCCTCAGAATAAAGATGACATGTCCAAGCCTCTTCTGTAGCTGGGTGTGGCCAAGAGGAAATAAGGAGAGGTGTTATGGTGGCACCTAGGAATCTTCCTGAAAGCATGGCTAGTATGCTCCCTCTGCCCCTTTTTCTTCTTTTTCTCCTGTTTACTGGCGCTGGCACAGCTTTCTCTGACCTGGAGGTGCACTAAGAAATGGAGGCCACCAACACTGGAGGAACCGGTAGGAGGAGCCTGTGTATCCAGAGACTCTGAAGTAGAGTTACCAAACCTGTGGGAGCCTTGATTCAGCTGTGTGAGAATTAGGGCAGGTTTCAGAGGAAACAATGTCGGAGATGAAACCTGAAGAGCCAACCAGGGGTTAGTCAGCCAGACAAAGTGGGGTGGGGGGACTTGAGAGGTTTTGATAAACAAGGACCAGGACAAGAGGACCTCGAGTGCTTCAGTATGACTAGAATACAGTAAGGGTTTGGATCTGTTTACTGTAGTATCCCTAGTGTCTAGCACAATGCCTGGCAGTTAACTGAGATTCAACAGAGGTTGGATGACAAAAAAAAAAGCCTAGCACAGTAGGAAGTGGTGAAAGTTGAGGCTTTCAGTAAGCATGGACTTAATCTCCTTTGTAGTTGCTCAGTGTTAGTAGTTACTATGTGTCAGCAATTCTTGAAGTAATCCTGTGAGACAGATATTAACCCTGCTATCTATGTTTTATAGGTGGAGAGACTGAAGCTTAGAGATGTTTGTTTTTTCTTCTTTTTTGTAGAGACAGAGTCTCACTTTATCACCCTCAGTAGAGTGCCGTAGCATCACAGCTCACAGCAACTTCAAACTCTTGGACTTAAGTGATCCTCTTGCCTCAGCCTCCCAAGTAGCTGGGACTACAGGCGCCCGCCACAACGCCTGGCTATTTTTTTGTTGCAATTTGACCGGGTTTGAACCCGCCACCCTTGGTATATGGGGCCGGTGCCCTACCCACTGAGCAACAGGTGCCACCAGAGATGTTAAATACTTGGAAGAAATAATTTTTTTCAGTAGACATAGTGAGGAGCATTACCGTAGATGATTCTGGACACTTCAGTGAAATTGCAAAATTATTTCCATTTACTTGACCTTAACAGTGCCTCTTTATACCACTCATCTTTGGTTCTAACTTTGTATCAGACTGCTTTCCCAAGCTCTTCTGCCTGTGTTTTATGGAATTTATCATTCTATGCTATAACTGTCCATCAACCTGCCCTCCTCCTCATTAGATTGTATGTCTCCTTGAAGGTTTCTCTGCTGAAAAATCAATACTTGGTACAGAGCCTGACATAGGGTAAATGTTCAATAAAATATCTGCTAATGAATCAACAAGTTCATATGGGCCACAGCCCCAAGCAGAATTGGCTTGCTCTTTGTCATTTAAGCTGCCCACACTATATACTGAAAAACAAATAAACCCACGTAAGTAACATACCCAAAGGATTCTTCTTGTCTTTACACTTTTCTTTGAATTCAAGGATAATTTTTTTCATTAGTTCATCAACAGCTGCATTGGAAGGTGCACACACGAGGACACGGTTCTGTTTGATTTTGGCATTGGAGTTTTCATCTGAATGCCCCCGTCTCTGGTTCTACAATTTGCCACACACACACAGCAAACAAACACCAAAAAGTATCGATGAGGTCTAGTACAGAGTTTTAAAGTTGTTCTTCACTTCCATGTATATTTGAAAGTTCCCATAATAAAGTTAAAGATAAATAAAAGCTCTAATACCTTACACTGCTATTAAAATTACTCTAGCATAACTCCTTTTTTTTATCATAACTGTTCTGAGTCTTACTTTACCATCCACTTCTTTAAACAATCCTCAACCCAACCAGAATGGAGCCTAGGAATACATTGGAGATCATTTCCTGGCACTAGATGTGACCTATAATGAAACCTATTCACCACCATTCTAGTCATTAGGATTTGTTTCTTTACATAAAATAGTGTTTCCTACTGTGTTTTTGTTTTTTTTTAAGAGACAGAGTCTCACTTTGTCTCCCTCGGTAGAGTGAGGGAGCATCACAGCAACTTCCAGCTCTTGGGCTTAGCAATTCTCTTGCCTCAGCCTACCGAGTAGCTGGGACTACAGGTGCCCACCACAATGCCCCGCTATTTTTTGTTACAGTTTGGCTAGGGCTGGGTTTGAATCCACCACCCTCAGTATATGGGGTCAGCGCCCTACTCACTGAGCCACAGGCGCCACCCCTTCTCTTTTTACATATAACCTTCCTTCTCTCCGTTATCCCCCTCTCATGCAGTTCTACACAATATCAAAAATACACACAAAAGTGATTATACATAACTCAAGTTGGAAGAGGTGAGTACGGTCTCAAAATGGAGGGCTACGATCCAAAGGAACCAGAGCAGGTGAGAAAACTTTATTGGTGGTCTGAGCTTTGAAACTACAGATGATAGTTTAAGAGAACATTTTGAGAAATAGGGCACACTCACAGATTGTGTGGTAATGAGAGATCCCCAAACAAAACGTTCCAGGGGCTTTGGTTTTGTAACTCACTCTTGTGTGGAAGAGGTGGATGCAGCAGTGTGTGCTCGACCACATAAGGTCGATGGGTGTGTTGTGGAACCAAAGAGTGTTGTTTCTAGAGAGGATTCTGT
The DNA here is from genome assembly GCA_963574575.1 of Galagoides demidoff. NCBI lineage: Eukaryota > Metazoa > Chordata > Mammalia > Primates > Galagidae > Galagoides > Galagoides demidoff. The sequence goes on from CAUYQV010014078.1 coordinate 23,483, forward strand.
AAAGCCTGGTGCCCGTCTCCAGCGAAGAAAATTTTTGTTGGTGGTGTTAAAGAAGATACAGAATATAATTTGAGAGACTACTTTGAAAAGCATGGCAAGATTGAAACCATAAAAATTATGAAGTTATGAAAGACAGGCAGAGTGGAAAAAGGAGAGGATTTGCTTTTATAACTTTTGATGATCATGATACTGTTGATAAAATTGTTGTTTAGAAATACCACGCTATTTTTTTTTTTTTTTGGTTGCAGTTTGGCTGGGACAGGGTTCAAACCTGCCACCCTTGGTATATGGCGTCAGCACCCTACTCACTGAGCCACAAGCACGGCCCAAAATACCACACTATTAATGGGCATAATTGTGAAGTGAAAAAGGCCCTTTCTAAACAAGAGATACAGTCTGCTGGATCGCAAAGAGGTCAGAGACGTGGATCTGGTAACTTTATGGGTGAGGGAGGAAACTTTGGTGGTGGAGGAAATAATTTTGGCTGTGGTAGAAACTTTGGTGGAAGAGAAGGATATGGTGGTGGAGGTGGTGGCAGCAGAGGTAGTTATGGAGGAAGTTGATGGTGGATACAATGGATTTGGAGGTGACGATGGGAACTATGGGGGTAGTCCTGGTTACAGTAGTAGAGAGGGCTATGGTGGTGGATATGGTGGAGGAGGAGGATATGATGGTTACAATGAAGGAGGAAATTTTGGAGGTAACTGTGGTGGTGGTGGGAACTACAATGATTTTGGAAATTATAGTGGACAATAGCAATCAAATTTTGGATCCATGAAAGGGGACAGTTTTAGTGGAAAAAGCTCAGGTACTCCATATGGTGGTGGTTATAGATCTGGTGATGGAAATGGTAGATATGGTAGCAGAAGGTTCTAAAAACAATAGAAAAGGGCTACAGGTCTTAGGAGGAGAGAGAGCAAGGAGTTGTTAGGAAAGCTGCAGGTGGCTCGGCGCCTGTGGCTCAAGGCTCAATCGGCGAAGGCGCCAGCCACGTACACCTAAGGTGGCAGGTTCGAATCCCCAGCCCGGGACCACCAAACAACAATGACGGCTGCAACCAAAAAATAGCTGGGCACTGTGGCAGGCGCCTGTGGTCACAGCTACTTGGGAGGCGGAGGCAGGAGACTCGCTTGAGCCCAGGAGTTGGAGGTTGCTGTGAGCTGTGATGCCATGGCACTCTACCCAGGGGGATAGCTTGAGGTTCTGTCTCAAAAAAAA
>CAUYQV010014080.1:0-23973 GCA_963574575.1 Galagoides demidoff
CAGTGGCTTGCTGCAAGATGCTGTACTAGAAATCTGTAAATTCAGCAACTTTTTCTTATGATATGCGTCATTTTCCTGGTTGGCATGCTCATCCAGTGATTTTCTTATGCAATTCTTTAATTCTTCAATTCCTTCTCCAGTAATTGCAGATATAGGGATGATATGTTCGAACTCCATAGTCTTCTCTGGAATCATGCTTTTCCCAAATAAATGCAAAAAATCTGAAACAAAGAACACAAAGCTAAGTTGATTTTCATTGTTTTTGAAAGTCAAAATTGTGTTAGAGGTTTGGTCTATGAAGCAAGGAACCACTTACCATTTTTAATTCCCATTTTCCCCCTTCTCTTTCTAATAAGCTCTCAGAACCCTTCCATTTTACTAATGGTAAGGTTCTAGATATATGATGGGTACATAGTAAATATTTGTTGGATGAACACATTTTAAACCAAACTGACCATAAGTAGAAGATGAACCACAAAAATGATTTACTTACAATAGTAATAAATTGGGGGGAGTCAATAAAGTGAGGTAACAGATTCTTTGAAAGAAATTTTCTATAAAAATAAGAACATTATTTATATTTGGCCTCACTATACAGAAAACCTTTAACTTCTCCAAAGTATAGGCTTATCATTATTGATGCTAGCATCTATACTAAAACTGAAGAGAAGGAAAAGGAGTTCAAGGGAAGATCATTTCAGGCAAGTCTGACCTATTGCCTCACAGGGGCTAACAGCTGTTCTCACTTTTTCCTCCTCCCGACAACCATGGCAATGGGAAGAGAGCACAGCACACTGACTGGATGGGTTAAATGGACTGAAAGTGATTGAATGAGACAGCATGGAGCTTGTTTTCTTAAATTCATAAGCCCCCGACAAAAAAGACCAGAGCTAATTCAGGAAACATCACTGAAAGGCTTATATTTTGTTTTATGATAGTCCAGAGAACAATTACAAAATCTTGAGTTACCCTCACTCAGGTACTTCTTCTGAAAATTCCCCTCTCTTCAAGACAAACAAGTAAACAAAACTAATGACTTTATAAAGCAAATGACATTAAAGAATGAAGTCTAACTATTTAATAATATCAGGGAATACTTATATCTAAACAGTAATGTATTAATCCCACACAACTCCCAACTCCAACATGTAAATTACACAGGGGAAAGATTTTTGAGAGGAGAGAAAAACACGGTGCCACTTGCAAGTCCTAGAGTACACTAGAATCTATTTTCCCCAATTGTTATCCTAAGGATAAAAACACATGACAAACTAGGCCTACTGAAAAACATATTAGCTACTTACTATGCAAACTACTTTTTCTTATCTGTGACTATGAAAAATGAAAGCATCATCGCCACAGGATAGAGGGTACTCTGTAAAGGTCAATATTCAAAACTATGCAGAGTTCTTTTAAGTTCTTTTACACAAAGTGGTCCATCAAGGAAATTTCAGACAAAAAAAAAAAGGAAACTGCAGACAAATAAATCCTTTTAGAGTAACAGCTTCTGTTTTTCTATGTCACACATACATAGGAAAACTCAAGTTATTTTTAGAAAACTAGTACTTGGAGTTAGTATTGCAAAGAAGTATACTTCTTCAGAACTATCAGCTGTTTTAATTATAGTGCATAATACTAGGGGAATGAAGTTTGTGGAGTATGTTAATTAAAGGAGAATCCATAGGTTCCAAATCTCATGCATGCACTCTTCAAGGGCCCATTTTAAGTTTACTTCTTCACAAAGGCTAACCTTTTCAGTTCAAATTGATCTTTTTTTTTTTGTCTCTTTTAACTTACTGTCCATACCACACATTCTAGAACTTGGTAATTATTATTTTGGGGGACAGTCTTGTTCTGTTGCTTTGGTAGGAGTGCAGTGACATGATCCTAATTCACTACAGCCTTGAACTCATGGGCTCAAGTAATCTTCCCATCTCTACAACCTCAGTAGCTGGGACTACAGGTACACACCACATCACACCACACCTGGCTGGGTGATTTAAAATTTTTTGTAGAGATAAGATTTCCCTGTGTTGCCCAGATTGGTCTCAAATTCCTGGCCTCAAGTGATCCTCCTGCCTTGGCCCCCCAAAGTACTGAGATTTCAGGTGTGAGCCACCATGCCCAGTCATGGAACTTGATAATTATGTTACAATGTTATTTAAATGCTTGATATGATACGTGTTCTTTCTTCCAACATACACAGTTTTTAAGGGTAGAAAATATCAGCTATCTTTCCCACTAATTGTTAACAATTAGCATTCTATGCACGTAGTATTCATTAAACTAGAATTAAATGGATAAATGGATTTACCCTTAGGATTCTGAAGCTGGTTCATCAACACATGGAATTTATCTTGGGCATCTGGCAAGTCCATTTTATTAACTACCAGGAGGGCAGGTTTTGTCTGAAGTTCTTCTTTGTACAACTCCAACTCCTTTAAATCAAAATAAAAAAACAAAATAATTTTCTGCATAAATTATCTATTTGCTAATGTCTTTTTTTACTTAATGGCCTGGGTAATCTAAAGCCCACTCGCATTACTGAAATGCAATATATCCCAATAACCTCAAAACAAAGGAAATTCAGAAAATGTTTCTTTTTATGTCATGTGTTAGTGTATTTTAGCTTATATGACATCTAGAGACATGTGATTCTGTGTCCAGAGCCACATATAGGTATTTGAACTTTACACAGATAAAATTCAGAAGTCAATAGTAACCATTTAATGTTATACCTGTAGTATTCCTGGAAAAAGTAAATATAATGAAGAGTTAATCTTGTGACCTTGAATGAGGCTACAGTTTCTTAGATAATACACGAAAAGCACAAGCAATGGAACTTAATCAAAACTAAAAATACAGGGTCTTGCCATTGAGTTTTTTCAGTTCCTTAAATATCTTATACATTAACCACTGCAGATATATGTTCTACAAATATTTTCTCCCATTATATAAGTTGTCCCTTCACTCTGTTGACTGCTGCCTTTTTGTGCAGAAGCTTTATAGTTTGATGCAAACCCATTTGTCTTACTTTCACTTTTATTGCCTCTGCCTTTGGGATTATATCCAAAAAACCATTGTCCAGACCAACATCAAGAAGCTTTTCCTCTATGTTTTCTTCTAGAAGTTTTATATTTTCAAGTCTTATGTTTAAGTTTTTAGTCGTTTTATATTTTCAAGTCATATGTTTAAGTTTTTAGTCCTTTTGAGTTGAATTTTTTATATGGGATAGAGGATAAGGGTTAAATTTCATTCTTTTGCACGTGGACATCCAGTTTTCCCAACCATTTTAAAGAAACTGTACTTTCCCCATTGTGTTTTCTTAGCAACTTTTAAAAAGATTAGTTGTGATTTATTTGTGCACTATTTTGTTCTATTGGTCTATATGTCTGTTTTTATGCTAGTACTATGCTGTTTTGATTCCTATAGTTTTTTAGTAGGTCTCAAAATCAAGTACTGTGAGGTCCTCAGCTTTCTTCTTTTTGCTCAAGACTGCTTTGGCTAGTTAAGACCTTAAGTGGTTCCATACAAAGTTTAGGATTATTTTTCTATTTCCTGTGACAACTGTCATTGGAATTTTGATAGAAAATGGGCTGAATCTGTACACTGCTTTGGGTAGTCTGAGCCCAGTCAAAAAACAGCCAAAAGACTTGAGTAAGTGTATCTCAAAAGAAGTTAAGACGTGGCCAACAGGCATATGAAAAAAATGCTTAATATCATTAACCATCAGGGAAATGTAAATAAAAATAATAAAATATCTCACACCTATCAAAATGGCTATAATAAAAAAGAAAAAAAGGAAGTACTAGAGAGGATATGGAGAAAAAAGAATCCATGAATACTGTTGGTGGAAATGTCAATTAGTAGAGCCATTATAGAAAACAGTATGAAGGTTCCTCAAAAAATTAACAATAGAACTACCATAAGATCCAGCAATCCCTCTGGATATGCATCCAAAGGAAACAAAATCAGCATGTCAAAAGGTACCTGTGTTCCCATGTCCACTGTAGAATTATGCATGATAGCCAAGAGAGGGAATCAATCTAAGTGTTCACTGATGGATAGAAAGATACAGAAAATGTGATATGTGGGTTACTATAAAAGTTTTGAGACAGACTGTGCTATGGCCCATTACTTCACTTCAAAGAAACACGGTGAACAGCATCCTTTCTGATTCACCTGTGCAGCTTACTGGTGTAGCTGGGACGACTTCATTTATTTCCACCTGCACAAATTTTACATTGATTTTTGTGTATCTTAAAACTTTCATAATGACTCACACATTAATATACACATACACACACACACACAGAGGAATACTATTAAGCCTATACAAAGAAGAATATCTTATCATTTATGATAACATGGATAAACCCAGAGGACATTAAGCTAAGTGAAATGAGCCACACACAAAAAACCAAATATTATGTGATTTTACTATTTTGTGGAATCTAAAAAAGTTGAACTTGGCTGGGTGCAGTGGCTCATGTACTTTGCGAGGCCAAGGGTAGATTGCTTGAGTTCATGAGTTCAAGACCAGCCTGAGCAAAAACTGAGACCCTGTCTCTACTAAAAACAGAAAAACTGAGCCAAGAGGATCACTTGAGCCCAAGAGTTGAAGGTTGCTGTGAGCTGTGACGCCACAGCACTCCACCCAGCTCTTGGGCTTAGGCGATTCTCTTGCCTCAGCCTCCTGAGTAGCTGGGACTACAGGCACCACAATGCCCAGCTATATATATATATATATTTTTTGCAGTTTGGCTGGGGCTGGGTTTGACCCTGCCACCCTCGGTATATGGGGCCAGTGTCCTACTCACTGAACCACAGGTGCCACCCAAGAAAATATTTTCAAATCACGTATCTGATAAGGGACTTACATCCAAAACTACAAAAAGCTCTTACAAGGCTATGAAGGACAAATAACACAACTAAAAAATAGGCAAAGAGGCATGGCACCCATAGCACAGTGGTTATGGTGCCAACCACATGCACCGAGGCTGGTGGGTTTGAGTCCAGCCCAGGCCAGCTAAACAACAGTGACAACTGCAACAAGAAAACAGCCGGGTGTTGGGAGGCCAAGGTAAGAGAATCGCTTAAACCCAAGAGTTGGAGGTTGCTGTGAGCTGCGACACCACAGAACTCTACTGAGCGCGACATAGTTGAGACTCTCAAAAAAAAAAAAGCAAATAATCTGAACAAATATTTCTCCAAAGGCATACAAATGGCTAATAAGCACATGAAAAGATGCTCAGCATCATTAATCCTATGAGAAATGCAAATAAAAACTAATGAAATATCATTGCACTCCTACTAGGATGAGTAAAATAAAAACAACAGCTGAGTGTTGGCATGCATGTGGAAAAACTGGAACACTTAAACATTGCTGGAAGGACTGTAAAATGGTGCAGTGGTACAACCAATTTGGAACAGTCTGGCAGTTCCTTAAAATATTAAACAAAGAGTTACCATAAGATCTAGCAGTTCCACTCCTAGGTATACATTTAAGAGAAATGAAAACATTTGTCTGCACAAAAACCTGTGCATAAATGTTCACAGTAGGATTATTCATTATAGACAAAATGTGACAAATAAATTGGATGCACAAGTCCTAGAAATCAGCAACTCATGTATGGGAAATCAGACAGCTAAAACGCACCATGTGGGCTGTGGGAAGAACTACCAGGCCAGGGCCGAACCTGCCAGACCTCATACACCATGTCCAGGTTAGACTTTAACCTAACAACAACAGGGACCATCAAAATGTTTTTAGCAGGGAACAAATATCATCTTGGTTCTTTTACAAAAATCCCTCTAGATGCCATATAAAAAAAAGACTATAGAGAAAAGCACGAATGGAAGCAGAGAAGACCAGGATGAGATTAAATGTTCCAGTGAAAGAGAATGATGATTGTAACAGTATGGAATAAGACAAGTAGATGGATTTCAGAGAAATTCAGAATATAAAAATGACAGAGCTTAATGTATGTGGTCAGAAGAAAGACTCAAGACCACCACCCAGGTTCCTGGCTTACAAATTCAGTAAAGTTCTGGGGGTGACTAAGGAGGTAAAAAAACATAAAGAGTTCAGTTTTACACATACTAAGTTTGAGTGGCTAAAACAGGCCTCTGGTTTAAACATAACTAAAAGAACTGGGTATCAGATGCAGCTTTGGCAACCATCGGGGTATTTCTGCGACTGAAGCCAATAGGAATGAGTAAGACTACACAATAGGGCTACGACAGAACTCTGAATAATGTTCCTTGAAAGATGAGCAGAAAAGAACCTGACAAGTAGAAATAAAACCAGGAGGTTACAGTTTATTAAGCTAAGAATGCTTCAAGAAAAAATAGATGTGTCAAAGTTGAAGTAAGATGAAGTCTGAGAAGTAAATAATAGGTACTTGGAAGCCCAAGGAGAGTTTTATCTGTTGTAATATTTTCAGAAGCAGGTGAAAATTTAAGAACTGGAGACAAATTTAAATAATTCTTTAAGTGATATTCAAAGCATTAAAAAGGAGGAGTATTACACTAACTCTATTATTACACATAGTACTATATGCCTACATTAATATTAGACTAGATACAGAACACACTATAACAGAAAACTTACTTTTGTAAGCAGTAGTATAGTTTCAAAAGCAGTTCTGTATTGAGTTTTGGAAGAAAGCTGAAATCCACAAATGTCAACCTAAAAAAGAAGGAAAGAGATAGTCTTTAACTTAAGAACAACTCTATATTTTCATGTTTTGAAATATTTTGGTCACTCAAGCTAAAAATAATTTCTCAGTCTATACTGGTAACAGTAATTCAAAACAAGTACCAGAAATTGAGGTATCAAGGTAACTATAATTATTCTGGTAAAATAAGTCACTAATAAAATAAAAAATGGTATAGATAAGAAAGTTTATACCAATTACAGACAAATCTCACCTGTACTTCTAGCAGCATCAATGAAGTATGAAAGAAGCACCAAATAATAGAGTAGTATGTTAGAAATCTTTGGAAATCAGGTCTTTTTTTTTTTTTTTTTTTGAGACACAGTTTTGCTATGTTGCCCTCGGTAGAGTGCTGTCGCATCACAGCTCACAGCAACCTCAAACTCTTGGGCTTAAGTGATTCTCTTGCTTCAGCCTCCCAAGTAGCTGGGACTATAAGTGCCCACCACAACACCTGGCTATTGTTTTGTTGTTGTTGTCACTGTTGTTTAGCAGGCCTGTGCCGGGTTTCAACAGGCCAGCCCCAGTGATTGTGGCTGGTGTGGTAACCACTGAGCTATGGGCACTGAGCCAGGTATCAAGTCTTGACAAATACAGCCAAACGTGTATCTGATAGAGTAAACAACATCACTCCTATACCCATATCTATACCCATATCATATCTATACTCATCAGAGTAACAAAAACTACTACTTTAAGTGTTATCAAAATTTTCTAGGAAAACTCAACTCATTGATGTTCACATTCATTTGAACAGCAACTTGGTATGTATATGACTTACAACAAAAAGAAGCTGTCTAGTTCTTTCTATGTGCTTCAGGAATCTGTGGCCCATTCCTTTGTTCATATGTGCTCCTTCTATTAAACCTGGAAGGTCGGCTACTGATATCTAATACAAAGTTAAATGGTTTGATGAAAAAGAAAAATATATGAAAATTTTAATTACATACAAAAATTTCTATATTTCAAATATAAAGTTTTAAATTTAAGATTACCATTGCATCTTTGAAAAGCCAAGATACCTTTATAAAAAATAACAGTATTAAAAATTAAAATCCTTTTGTCATCAGATATTAAAGTCCCACTTTTACTTATTAATCTAACACTCTAGAAATTGAGGGATTAATTTAGTATTTACTAATCACATAAACTTATAATTTCATAAACTGTATTGTTCAACATGAAGTTTTCATAAAATTTCAACTTTTACAATGTGAATTTGTAGAAGTCTATTAAGGATATTAAGTTCAGCAAACATTTACTACGCATTGCTCCATACTTTTAAATTCAATTTGTAACTGTCTATTTGGCACCACTGTTCCCTTTTTGTTCATATGATACTAGCAGGATTATCAGCTATTCTTACAAAATGAAAAGCACAGTGTTCCTATACTCCTTTCGAAGATGATAAGAATTATTAACATCATTCTACCCTTGTGCCTTTCAACCTTCACTGTACATCATAATCACCTAGAAACTACAGATGTCTAGGCCCTATCCCCAACAAGTTTCGTTTCAAATCTCTGGCGCCCAGTCAGCATTTATCATTGTTGTTCTTAAACCACCCAGATAAATTTGAAGCTGCTGAAGGGGATAATAAGTAGTACTCTACAACTGCTGCCCAGTGTGAATGAAGAATTCAGTCTTAAAGGAAGTTGTGGCTACATGACAAACTAGTGTGCACAACAGAGGTTCTGAAATTTCCTTCAGAGGTTCTCTATTGATTTCCTTAAAAACCAACAGTGTTTAATTTTATTATAAACAATGATTTATAAGCAATGTTTTCTTTTCCTCTATTGTTTTCTACATCCCTTGTATTTATACTATTTAATATTATATATAATTGAAGTCTTTATTTTTTTACTGCTATAATAAATGAACATAAGTTTTTACGCCTTTTTGAATTATGTCACAGGAATATATGAACCTACATTAACATATCATTACATCCCAAAGTGCACACTTTACAGTAGGGTTCACTTTTGATGTTGCACATTCTATGGGTTTTAGCAAATATATAATGTATCCACCACTAGAGTATCGAAACAGAATGTTTCAGTGCCCTCAAAGTGCTCTGCTTATTCACCTCTTTCCTCACTAACCCCAGTAATCACTGATGACTTTTTTGCTATCACCATAGCTCTGCTTTTTCCAGAAGATCATATAGTTAGAATCATACAGAAACCTTTTCATATCAGCTTCTTTCTCTTTGTCATATGCATTAAATGTGGTCCATTTGATGGATTTCAAAGATGGTCCAAAGGATTTCATGATTTGATGGTCCAATTTTCTTTAGAGTTGAATAATATTCCATCGTCTAAATGTACCACGGTACAGGGTGTCCCAAAAGTCACTCCTGAAGTTGCTACACATGGGGAAAATTTTCCCTTTAGGAGTGACTTTTGGGGCACTCTATATCTTTACGCATTCATCTACTGAAGTGAAGTTGTTTCTAGGTTTTGAACGAAGCTGTTATAAGCATCTGTGTGGAGACTTTCATGTGCACATAACTTTTCAATTCATATTTAGGAGCACAACTACTAAACAGTACATTATATATTTTAAAAAATTTTATTTTTTATTTTAATTATACAAAGATCTATAGTTCTTCCTTACCAAGGAAAAGTAAATTTTAAATAGCTAAATGAGAGCAAACAACTTTTTTTTCCAAAAAATAGGAAGTTGGAATAAAATCTTTTCTATGAACTTTAGAAAATGTTTTCAGGAAAAGAAGATCAATACAATATGGTAACAATGGACCTGCAATGAGAAGAAACAGACTAGGGAGATAAAGACACGATGTAGCAATAAACTGGACTTAACCTTTGGAGGAACCAGAAATTAAATTCTTAGACAACATTTTACTATGGTAGTGCTCAGAAGAATTATATTGACTGCTATAAACAAAATCTTACGACTTTCTCTCCCTAACACCATAGAAATATAAAGCCCATATATACCAAAACTAAATATCTTTACTTCTAACTGAATGTTTTATTTAAAAAGTACCCACCTGTTTGAAATCGTTGTACATAATCTTTCCAAGTTCAGGCTTTATTGTTGTAACTATAAGGAAAAATAACAATAAACTAAGGCTAGAATAAAGGCCAGTACTCTCTAACTAGTTTTAGCATTATGCACAGAATGAACAGTATTTCTTTGCTGTGAACAGTTTAATTCAGATTTTGTTCTAATTTGCTGAAATGGAAGCTATGATAACTTTTGCTTTTGAAAATGTGGAAAAAGCACACAGAGTTTATAATCTGCACAGGCCTAATCTAAGTCTGAAATTTTTTCTACTGCACTTTAAGTTGCATGATAATAAAGTCTGGGGAAGTGATGGGCCAGAATTTAGGTTCTACCATGGGGTTTGTAGATGACATTTTTCTAGTACTTTCTCATTCAGTTATTCTTAAGCTTTACCAACCCTACACTAGCCTCTTTTCTAGGACTTATTGTTTTCCCTTCTCTTTTCTTCTCAAGTTTTGTGTATTATAACAAATATTGGCCACACATTTTATAGCAATTAGTCCAAAATTAACTCTAGTTCATCAGAGTCTAATTTTAAAATGGCTTAATTTTATTTTCCAGGTTAATGTCATTCTGTGTCATTTTGTTTAATGATGGCAGAGATCCTGTCATGTCACTCATTACTCCTCCCTAAGCTTCCTTTATCTCTCATCTAGTTCCTACAATAACCTACTAACTGGTTTCTGCAGATCCTTTTAAGTCTCACACCAATCCATTTTCTATATTATAGATAGAGAGATCTCTTTAAAGGAAAATCTAATTATCCTATCCCTTGCTTAAAGGTTTCCAACTGCCTTTAAGATAGAAAGATCAGATATAGCTCACATGATCAGTGTTTTTCAACTTTTTTTTTTATCTCATAGCTCATTTGAACCTATAAACTTGTGAGGCACACTTAAATTATGTTGATCAAAAAGAGGAGTAAAAAAAAAATATACTTACTGTGCTTTGAACTTCATTCAAAAATAATTTAATGATCTTTAAAACTCCTCATGGCACCCATGTTTAAAATCACTGGTCTAGGTGATATGGTCTTCTCCTCATCTCTAGCCTCATCTCAATTCCTCTCTCTCACCTCCTATCTCTTACCACAAATCTACACCACATCACCACTAAGCCTTGTATACAGGCTATTCCTTCAGCTCCACTTCTTCACTAATTATTCTTCATATCTCAGTCCAAGCATCACACTTCTCAAGAAAATCGAAAGCACTCACCTACACTAGCCTCTTTCCTGTGACTTGTTTTTCCTCCTCTTTTCTTCTCAAGTCCTATGTATTACAATAAATATTGGCCATGCAACCCTCTTTCACAGTACCCTTTTAAATTTCCTTGTATTTATTACTGATATATATGCTTTCTCCCACTCATCTGTAAGCTCAGTGAAACTCAGAACAGTAGCCATTTCTGCATAATAGTCTTTGTAACCCCACAACATAATGCAGTTCCTAGAAATAAGTATTTTCTAAATGAATGAAGTATTCTTCTCAGCCTTCCTATTTATCAAAGAGCTTGATAAAGGGTAGGTGGCTCATAAAATTCTAACTAAATCAAATAAATGATTATGCAAGAGAGAAATAAATGCAATAAAGTGTTTAATAAGGAGAACAAGGAACTTTGCTGAAGGGTATAGAGGTTTCAAAGATTAATGAAAAATGCATGTATTTTATCTGCCAAAAGTTTTTAAACTAAGGCTATCCTCTGAGTTGCCATTTTATTCATATTAAAGAAATATCAGTCTTTAAACATTTATCTCCATGCATTAAAATACACAATCAAATTGTACTTACATGCATAATCTGCAATTGCAGGTTTTGCATGAGAAACTCGACTTAGCAAAGAGGATTTTCCAGCATTTGGGAATCTAAAATGAGAAAAAAATATACAACAAATGCCAATATTAACATTTGTTTATTTCTGAATTCCTAAGAATTCAAGAATTCAAGTAGACTCCTTCCAAGTAGCTAGGACTACAGGTGTATGCCCTCATGCCCACAAGAATACTTAAAAAAAAACATTTGTGTGTGTGTGTGTGTGTGTGTGGGAGGGGGTTTCTTGTTATATTGCCCAGGCTGGTCTCAAATGATCCTATTACCCTGGCCTCCCAGAATGCTGTGATCAAGTGCATGAGCCAGCTTGCTTTTTTTTTTTTTTTTAAAGAATACTTTACAGTTGCTTGGCCTCCTTTTGTTGTTGTTGTTGTTATTTAAAAGAACACCTTATTAATAAATAGGGAATGACAGCAGAGCTGCCTAGCAGGGCTGCTGTGAAGAGCCACAGTACAGAACATTCTGCTATGGGGCCACTGCAGGCTAGGGCCCTAACCAGGTTGGCCTGCTTTTTCATCCAAATAATAAAGGGTGAGTATCTTTCAGTCGTAAAGTATAATTTACTTGACTAATATCCTACTGACAGACAGTTAGGTTGTTTGTAATTTCTCACTAATATAAATAAGACTTAAAAAAAAATATGTATGCAGTTAGAAATAATCATCTCTGAGTGGTGGTATTAATAACTATTTTTTCTTTTTGCAAATAGGGATGTATTATTTGTTTAACTTTTTCTAAAAACTCTAAGCAATGTAGTGACTATCCTTAAGCCTTTAAGCACATCTTTGAACTCTTTCTTGAAATAAATTTCTATTAATAGATAAGCAAATCATGGATTAAAATATATGCTCATATGAAAGGCTTTTAATTTCTTTCTTTCTTTTTTTTTTTTTTTGTAGAAACAGAGTCTTACTTTATCACCCTTGGTAGAATGCTGTGGCATCACACAGCTAACAGCAACCTCCAACTCCTGGGCTTAGGTGATTCTCTTGCCTCAGCCTCCCAGTAGCTGGGACTACAGGCGCTCACCATAATGTCCGGCTATTTTTTTGTTGCAGTTTGGCCGGGGCCGGGCTTGAACCCACCATCCTTGATATATGGGGTTAGCACCCTACCCACTGAGCCACAGGTGCTGCCCAAGGCTTTTAGTTTTACTGCTAAATTTCTCTCAAGAAAGTCTTCATGTGTATGAAAGTACTAGAAAGGAGAGTCACTTAAAAGATTCTTTCCTAAATTTCGATCATTTATTTTCATTCAACTTATCCAACAAATATTTATCAAGCACTGACTTTGTTATTGGGCACCATACTAAGCATCAGAAATACAGTAACAAAACAAATGTGATCCCTACCTTCTTAAGGAAGCTCTTCCTTCAAAAACTCTGCCAAACTTTCATTTGGAAAAATGATGTAATCTTTTGCAAATATTAATTTTGAATTCATAAAAATTTATAAGCTCTATAAGGAGCTCTTTTAACAATGGTCCTCATAAGAAAAATCTTTCTGCAATTTTAAATGTAATTATGTGTAATTTGTTAATGACTCATTTCTCTTGGAATAAACATTATTTTCTCACATCCTGTTTCATCCAGGCTCTTGTAACTTTTTGAAAAGCAACCTGCAAACATTTTTGTCCAAGATTACCACTAGCAGCACTTATTTATTTCCAATATCCTCATAGTTTCATAATAATGAGTAAGCACATAAAAATGAAAGCAACTATTTTCAATAAGATAAAAGTGTAAGGAGAAAGAGTATGCTAATGGCTAAATAGATATTTGAGATTTTTCTAAAAAGGACTGAATGAAAATTTTAGATGCTGAAATCCAAGCTATGCAAAGATCAGATTCGGTAACAGTAATACAAGTGTACTAATTACATGAGAATTTTCCTTTATGGTCCAGTCCATTCGCAGAACCAGCAAAAAGGATATTTCTCAGTAGTTAACTTCTCAAAAATAGATGCCCAATTAAAAGCACTAGGATACATATGTTAACACACTAGAATCTCGATGCTTAAATTTCTGGCTGTCATTTCTTCTACTTCTGAAGATCTTAGTATTTTACGTAGCTGCCAATAAGCTGGCAACATACTGATGATGATGGGAGCAGCTCCCATTCATTGGCGTTCATCAATGCAAAGCATCTGCTCTGCTGTGTATATGTATTAGCTTACCTGCCAGCATTTTAAAGAAACCACATTCCTTATCCACTATTAAAGATAAGAAAACAAAGGCTTACAGAGGCTGTATAACTTAGCCAAAGATCAGCTATACAGAAGATTTGATTTCCTAATCCAATAATCTGAGTCCTGCACCACTATTCCACTTTTACTACTCAGACTTACTAGGCTCTTATAAAACTATAAAGGTGTCTTTTTGGAACCTAAAACACATTTTTCCACCAAATGTAACTGTGAATGGCTAGATTTCCAGTCTTGCTCACAGAACTCTACTAAACCTATATTGTTCCTAAAGAATACAGAGGATTACAAAACTTATGCCTCACACTCTCATAGCTATTATTTTATTAAGAACATTAAATGTGAATGGCAAGCTAGGTTCACATCTTTTCTTTCTTTTTTTTTTGGAGACCCAGTCTCACTTTGTCACCCTCGGTAGAGTGCCACGGAATCACAGCTCACAGCTACCTCCAGCTCTTGGTCTTAGGTGATTCTCTTGCCTCAGCTTCCCGAGTACCTGGGAATACAGGAGCCTGCCACAACACCCAGCTATTTTTTTGTTGCAGTCTGGCTGGGGCTGGGTTTGAACCCACCACCCTCGGTATATGGGGCTGGTGCCCTACTCACTGAGCCACAGGTGCCACCCAGGTTCACATCTTTTCTTGTTATAATTTTAGCAGGAATGGAACCTCTATGAATTCTAAGCCAATGGTGGTTAAGACATAGTTGCTGGTCAGGTAGGGCAAAAAGTGAGAGATTCAAACTTCAGAGTCTTGTAAAGAAGTTATAAAAAGCTGGGCTGGGTGGCTCACAGATCTGAAATCCCAGCACTTGGGAGGCTAAAGTGGGATGATCATTTGAGCCTAGGAGTTCAAGGCCAGCCTGGGCTCTGGGAGGCCAAAGTGAGCGGATCGCCTGAGTTTACGAGTTCACGACAAGCCTGAGCAAGAGTGAGACCCTGTATCTACTACAAACAGAAAAATTAGCCAGGGATGGTGGTGGGTGCCTGCAGTTCCAGCTACTTGGAAGGCTAAGGCCAGAGAATCTCTTGAGCCCAAGATTTTGAGGTTGCTGGGAGTGATGATGCCCTAGCACTCTACCTACAGTGATACAGGGAGACTCTTGTGTCGCTCACACACATACACCCCCAGTCTCTTAAAAAAAAAAAAAAGAAAGAAAAAAGAAAAATCAGCCCATGTGGCGGCACATGCTGAGTCCCAGCTACTTAGGAGGTTTAGGCAAAAAGATTTATGGAGCCCGTGAGCTTAAGGTTGTTAAGAGCTATGATGATGTCACTATACTCAAGCCTGAGCAAAAAACAAGAAAAAAAAAGCAGCAGCAGCAGCAGTTAAGGTAACTAGAGATGATGATGAAAAGACCTTTCATTAGAATGCAAAGAATAAAACTAGGAATTGGGAGTAGAGCAGTCCCTATCTTTTCCCTAAGCCTTCCACCTGAACAATGGTAATTCTGTAAGAGGGCTGTAGAGAGGAAGGAGAGAGACGGGAGAAATGCAAACTGAAGATTTCCCTTCCTTCATCTACTCACTTTCTTGCTATCTATGACCTTCCACTGGCAGCAGCACTGCAAACCTCACAGCTAAACTGCATTATTTAATCAAAGAATGGAGGCTGGGGGAAGATAACAATCTTGTGAGGTCTGCAGGACTAAAATAGGCAGATTCTAAGCAGAGCCATGAAGGATACAGAAACAGTCATAGTAAGATCTGATGGTGTCTGAGAATACTGAGAACTGAGATTGGCTGGTAAGCTAATTTAGCCATCTGATTACTGACACCTCAAGGCCTCTATTAAGACTCAAGAGAATATCTCAATCTTTTCTCCCTTTTTATTTTCTTCTATACATTTTTTAAAAATATGATTTGTTTAGATTTCTAATCTTATTCCTTAATACTTGCTAAGAATCTTTACACTATTTATTATATATATTGTATTTGACTGATTTTTCCTTCTCTATTCCTTCTTTAATATTCCCATTGATCTATTCCAGGCGTCCTCAAACTACGTCCCGCAGACCACATGGGGCCCACCGAGGACATTTATCCAGCCTGCGGGTGTTTTTTCCACCACTGCCTGTCCTGCTTAGCAGTGGACTCATCCCGGGGCCTGCAGTCCAACCCTCCAATGGTCTGAGAGACAGTGAACTGGCCCCCTGTTTAAAAAGTTTGAGAACCCCTGATCTATTCAATTGCTCTTACTTTCCTTTTACAAATGAATATTAATGATAAAACTCTGTTGACAATTTGAAAATAACTGCATTTAGCAGCACAGTGCCAAAATACAGTTATTGTATATTTGTAACACAAGTGTATATACAAAATTGTGTATTGCACCATACAATGCACAGATTCCATACACTAGAAATAATTCTGGGCCCAAATTACCACATACATTTATTTCCTATTCATAACTGTTTGAAGGTATGATACAATAATAAAAATATGAATGATACTTACCCTACTAGGCCTACATCAGCTATAAGTTTTAGATCAAGGTGAATTATTCGTTTCTGCCCTTTCAATGGTAAGAAATTTGTAAGTAATTTACCACCAAGACCTCCTTCAGCTACCAAAATTCTATCACCTTCTTTATTGAGTTCTCCTTAAAAAAAGAGAGAGAATACAACAAAGATCAATAAGTAGGATAATTAGTGTATTTTCTTTCAGAAATATATGCCAGGAAGTTCCAATTTAAAAATCCAAGGGGCTAACCAAAAGAATTAAATTTCAATTATAAAGTCTAACCCTAGAAAAACACTTTTGTAAACAATTAAAAAGAGACTAGTTAAATATTTTAAAACAAAGTATTCTTATATCTTTACAATCTGAAATCTACCAGTCAATTTTGAACAACTTTTATGTTTTAAAATGTTCTATTATAAATTAGTTGCTGAGGCTCTTAACATTAAAAAAATTACTCCTATACTCAAAAGAAGGAAAAGGTAGAGCAAGATGATCATATAGAAACCTCCTGAGATTATCCCTCTGCAAAACCCCAAATTGAACAACTATCCACACACAGAAGTATCTTCAGAAGAACCAAAAATAAGGTGAATGATCACAGTACCTGATGTAAATGTTATTTCAAGAGGCAATGAAGAGGACAGAAAAGGCAGCCCTTCCTGCCTACGCTACCCTCTCCCATGCTGGGCAGTGCCATGACAGCACACGGAAAATCTGTGTGACCATGAGAGGGAGTGAAATGGTTGTGGGGCTTTGCACTGGAATTCACAGCCATGCTGTCAACCAGAGAATAGAGCACAGGGAAGATCCTGCCAGTGCCCATTGAGGGAACATTTAGACCAGCTGGATCAGAGGAAAATCCTCTGCCCCCAAACCCAACATCTGGTTAGCCCCACTACCGGCTGACAAAATTAATGTGTATGGCAGTCAGGCTGAAAAGGATGTAGTTTGGGCAATTCCTGCAGCTGTGCTGACTCAGAGCCAGTGCACTTGGGGCACACCTGACCCAGTGATATACCAGAGGGGTGGCCAAGCCAGTGCCTGTGTCACCCATCCCATGACTCTCAGCATTGCAGCTCAGGAAGTCTTTCACTTGCAGAAAGGAGAGAGTTCAGAGGACTTTGTTTTGTAACTTGTGTACCAGCTCAACCACAGTAAAATAAGGCACCAAACTGACTCCCGAAGCCCCTGAGTCTGGGGCTTATTTCCTGGACATTTTCAGAGCCACTCTGGACCAGAAGGAAACCTGCTTCCCAGAAGGGAAGGATCCAGTCCTGACATGATTTACTACCTACTGACTAAAAAGCCCTTGAGTTTTTAATAAACATCAGAAATAGCCCAGTAGCAGTCACTTGGGCTTTGGCTGAGACTCAGCTGGCTCCAGGTGTAACCTGTTGTGGTGTGACCGGGTGTAGTCCAACCTGCAGTGGCCATATTACTCTTCCCCCAACTCCAGCAACCCAGCACAGAGAGTGAGGGAAGAGAACAAGAAACTTTACCTGGTAATCCAGAGAATTCTCCCATATCTTATCCAAGTGCACCATGAGTCTGTAAGAGTCCCTGCATTACTATTCTTGGGGGCACACCCAGTACTATTATGACTGCAGTGACCAAAGACTGAGATCACAACACTAAATTCCCTTTGAATGTCTGGAAAGCCTTCTTAAGAAGGATATGTTCAAACAAGCCCAGCCTGAAAAGATTAAAATAATAACTTTTCAAAGTCCAGACACAAATGAACATCCATAAGCATCAAGAATAGCCAGGAAAACTCAACAAATGAATTAAAGAAGGTACTAGTGACCAGTTCCAGAGTGATGGAAGTAGGTGACCTTTCAGACAAGGAATTCAGAAGAGTTGTACTGATGAAACTCATCAAACTTCAAGATAACACAAAGAAGGAATTCAAAACCCTAGCAGAGAAATTCAACAAAGAGACTGAAAAAATAAAAAATCAAGCAGAAATTCTGGAGCAGAAAAATACAACTGGCAAACTGAGAAATATATCAGAAATTCTCAACAGCAAAATTGATCAAGCAGAGAAAAGAATTAGTTAGTTTGAAGACAGGCCTATTTGAAAATACAGTCAAAAAGAGAAAAAAAAATGAATAAAGAAGAATGAAACATACCTACAAGATCTAGAAAACAGACTCAAAAGGACAAGTCTAAGGCTTAAAGAGGAGGTGGAGAGACTGAGATAGGAAGTATATTCAACAAAATAATAACACAGTTTTCCAAATCTAGAGAAAGACATCAATATTAAAGTTCAAGAAGGTCCCAGAACACCAAGCAGATTTAACTCAAGCAAGGCTACCACAAAGAATTTAATAATCAAGCTCCTTAGGGCTACAGATAAAAAAAAGGGCCTAATAGAAGCAAGAAAAAAGAAAAAAATATATACAGGAACTCCAATAGGTCTGGCAGAAGACTTGAATATGTCGTGCTACTCTCTCTGGACTGCAAATGGAAACCTTGCAATCCAGAGAGAGTAGCACGACATATTCAAAGTGCTTAAGGAAAAAAACCTTAACCCTAGAATATTACATCCTTCAAACACAATGGAGAAATTAAGACTTTCCCAGACAAACAAAACTGAGGGATATAACCATCACCAGACCTATCCTACAAGAAATGCTAAACCAAGTTCTTCAATGTGAAAGAAAAAAGACATTAGTGAACAGTAAGAAGTCATCTGAAGGTATACAACACACAGAAAGTGCCCAAATATAGAATACTCTACTGTTGTAATTGCAGCACATGAACTACTTGTATGTGGAGTAAGAAAACTAAAGATAAATCTATCAAAAATAACTAAAATACTGCGAAAAAGAAACTAAAAGAGTAATACCATTTACAATAGCTATAAACAAAATTAAATACTTAGGAATAAACTTAACCAAAGAAATACAGGATCTCCATAGTAAAAACTATAAAACCTTGATGAAAGAAACTGAAGAGGTCACAAACAGTGAAAAGTTTTATAGAAATCAATATTATATTTCTCACTAAAGTATTAAAGTAGGGGGAGGGGCAAGATGGCCAACAGGTACCAGTTTCCGACAGATGCTCCCGTCCAGAGGGCAGGATAAAGTTCAGAAAATACCCAACAAAGTTGAAGACTAGGAGCCCAGCTGAGAAACAAGAGTGATATCTGCAAGACACCTCTGCTGAGGCAAGTTGCGACTCCTAGAAAGCAATCTACAGGTACATAATACATCTCAAAGGGAGGGTGTCAGTCCCCTTCCCCAAGAAAGTTGTGTTTTTCTCTTCGTCTGCTCCTGTGAGTTTCTTACAGGTGAGCAGTGAACTGAGGACTTATTGTCTCACCCCACGTGTGATAGCTACAGAAAGTGGCGTCTACTCCCTTAGAAGGACCCTGCTGAGACTCGGAACACCCTCTTGCCATGCATAAAAATCGAACTAACGTTTCGGTGCCATTTTGAATTCCCAGTCCACCCTTCCACCCTTGCCTGTAGAGTCAGTGAGAGGAGGTCCTAGAGCAGCATCCCCACACCACTGCGGGACCAAGCACCCTGTCCTGGAACTCAAGCCGGAGAACTTCTTGGGCTGCACATTCCCCACACAGCTGCTGGTGCTTTGCCACTGCTCCTGGGCACCCAAGCAGGGCATCCCAGGACTGATCCACCTGAACATTCTCTGCACGGCAGCTGGGCTCTGCCATCACCCTGGGAACCTGAGTCGGGGGGGGGTCCACCCTGAGGACTGATCGACCCGTGCATTCCCAGTATCCCAGGCCTGGCGACCTGAAAACTGCAAGAGGACAGTCAGTTGAGAGGGAACCACACTGGAGTGGCAGTACCCCGAGGCAAAATGTAGCAGCCCTGGCAGCTAGAACAATAAGGCTCACACCCATGAGGCTTTTCTGGACAGACATGCCCTATCATTCCAGGCAATCAGAGGAAGCCGGCACCTTCTACAGTAGCAGCCACTGGCTGAATGGTTTGGGAACAGTATCCAAATGGGACAAATTCAGCATGGGGCAGAATCAGCGGAAAAACTCTGGTAACCTGAATAACCAGAGTAGATCAAATCCCCCAAGGAAGGATGGGGCAGATGCAATTGAAGATCCATCCATAAACAGATGGCTGAGATGACAGAAATCAAGTACAGAATCTGGATAACAAATAAGATTAACAGAATGGAGGAAAGGTAGGAATTAGAATTTCAAACTATTCAAAAGCCGTCTCAAGAATTCAATGATTTCAAAGATAAAATGACCAAAGATTTTGAAACACTGAGGCAAGAGGTTGCAGCCCTCAAAGATCTGAAAAATATGGTAGAATCCCTTGGTAACAGAATGCAACAGGATAAGAAAGGATCTCTGACACTGAAGACAAAGCTTCTGAATGTGCTGAAGCGCTCAAGGATGAAGAGAAATGGAGAGCAAAAATGGACCACTCTCTAAGAGAGCTCTGGGATAATTCGAAGAAAACTAATATTCGTCTTATGGGAATCCCTGAAGGTGACGAAGTTGCTTCACAAAGCACAGAGGCGCTTCTTCATGAAATTATGAAAGAGAACTTTCCAGACATGCCAAGAGATTCTGAAATTCAGATAGCACACAGTTTCAGAACCTCAGTATGACTCAACCCGAATAAGACATCCCCCAGGCACATCATAATTAACTTCACTAAAGTTAAGATGAAAGAGAAAATTCTGAAAGCAGCTAGACGTAAGAAAATCATAACCTACAAGGGAAAGAATATTAGAATGACTGCAGATCTCTCTGCTGAAACCTTTCAGGCTAGAAGAGGGTGTTCATCGACTTTTAATCTCCTAAAACAAAGTAACTTTCAACCTAGGATCCTATATCCAGCTAAGTTGAGTTTCATTTATGATGGAGAAATTAAATACTTTAATGACATTCACATATTGAAGAAGTTTGCCATAAATAAACCAGCCCTCCAGGATATTCTCAGACCTACCCTCCATAATGACTAGCGCAATCCTCCACCACATAAGTAAACTCACATAGAAAATTTTCATCAAATTCCAACTTCCACAGTGGCGAAAGGATTAAAGATGTCCACTGGACTTTTGAAAAACTCAATACCAACAATTATACCAGGCTTATCAATATCCTCAATCAATGTGAAAGGCTTAAACTGCCCTCTAAAGAGGCACAGGTTTGCTGACTGGATACAAAAACTCAGGCCAGATATCTGCTGCATACAAGAATCCCATCTTACCTTAAAAGACAAATATAGACTCAGGGTGAAGGAATGGTCATCTATAGTCCAGGTAAATGGAAAGCAGAAAAAAGCAGGTGTTGCAATTTTATTCACAGATACAATAGACTTTAAACCAACAAAAGTAAGCAAGGATAAGGTTGGACACTTTATATTTGTTAAGGGTAATACCCAATATGATGAGATTTCAATCATCAATATTTATGTACACAACCAGAATGCAACTCAATTTATAAGAGATACTCTAATAGACATGAGCAACTTGGTTTCTCCCAGCTCCATCATAATTGGAGATTTTAATACTCCTTTGGCAGTGTTGGATAGATCCTACAACAAGAAGCTTAGCAAAGAAATTTTAGATTTAAACTTAACAATTCAGCATTTGGATTTCACGGACATCTACAGAACATTTCATCTGAACAAAACTGAATACACATTTTTATCACTGGCCCAGGGAATATATTCCAAAATCAACCACATTTTAGGTCACAAGTCTAACCTCAGCAAATTTCAAAGAATAGAAATTATTCCTTGCATCTTCTCAGACCATCATGAAATAAAAGTTGAACTCAGTAATAACAGGAATCTGCAGTCTGATACAAAAACATGGAAGCTAAATAACCTTATGCTCAATGATAGGTGGGTCAGAGACGAGATCAAGAAGGAAATTAGCAAATTTTTAGAACAAAATGATAATGAAGATACGAGTTATCAGAACTTCTGGGATACTGCAAAGGCAGTCTTAAGAGGGAAATTTATAGCACTGCAAGCATTCCTCAAGAAAACGGAATGAGGGGAAGTTAACAACCTAATGGGACATCTCAAGCAACTGGAAAAGGAAGAATATTCCAATCCCAAACCCAGCAGAAGAAAAGAAATATACAAAATTAGAGCAGAATTAAATGAAATTGAAAACAAAAGGATTATATAACAGATCAATAATCAAAAAGTTGGTTTTTTTGAAAAAGTCAACAAAATCAATAAACCTTTGGCCAACCTAACTAAGAAAAAAAGAATAAAATCTCTAATCTCATCAATCAGAAATTGTAAAGACAAAATAACAACAGACTCTTTACAAATTCAAAAAATCCCTAATGAATATTATAGGAAATATTATTTCTTTACAAATTCAAAAAATCCCTAATGAATATTATAGGAAACATTATTCTCAGAAATAGGAAAATCTCAAGGAAATCGACCAATACTTGGAAGCATGCCACCTTCCAAGACTTAGTCAGAATGAAGTGGAAATGTTGAACAGGCCTATATCAAGTTCTGAAATAGCATCAACTATACAAAATCTCCCTAATAAGAAAAGCCCAGGACCAGATGGCTCCATGTCAGAATTCTACCAAACCTTTAAAGAGGAACTAGTACCTATACTACTTAACTTTTTCCAAAATACAGAAAAAGAAGGAATACTACCCAACACATCCTATGAAGCAAACATCACCTTGATCCCCAAACCAGGAAAAGACCCAACGAAGAAAGAAAATTACAGACCAATATCACTAATGAACATTGATGTGAAAATATTCAACAAGATCCTAATGAACAGAATCCAGCAACACATCAAACAAATTATACACTACGACCAAGTGGGTTTTATCCCAGGATCTCAAGGATGGTTCAACATACGTAAATCTATAAACGTAATTCACCACATAAACAAATTAAAAAACAAAGACCATATGATTCTCTCAATTGATGCAGAAAAAGCTTTTGATAATATCCAGCATCCCCTCGTGATCAGAACACTTAAGAAAATTGGCACAGAAGGGACATTTCTCAAATTGATAGAGGCCATCTATAGCAAGCCCACAGCCAATATCGTACTGAATGGAGTTAAATTGAAATCATTTCCACTCTGATCAGGAACCAGGCAAGGTTGCCCATCGTCTCCATTGCTCTTTAACATTGTTAAGGAAGTTTTAACCATCGCAGTTAGAGAAGAAAAGGCGATCAAGGGTATCCATATAGGATCAGAAGAGATTAAACTTTCACTCTTCACAGATGATATGTTTGTATATCTGGAAAACACCAGGGATTCTACTACAAAACTCTTAGAAGTGATCAAGGAATACAGCAGCGTCTCAGGTTACAAAATCAAGACTCATAAATCGGTAGCCTATATATATACCAACAACAGTCAAGCTGAAAAAATAGTCAAGAATTCTATTCCGTTTACATTAGTGCTAAAGAAGATGAAATATCTGGGAGTTTACCTAACAAAGGAAATGAAAGATCTCTATAAAGAGAACTATGAAACTCTAAGACAAGAAATAGCTGAAACAAATGGAAAAACATACCATGCTGTTGGCTAGGAAGAATTAACATTGTTAAAATGTCCATACTACCCAAAGTAATATATCATTTTAATGCAATCCCTATTAAAGTTCCTTTGTCATATTTTAAAGATCTTGAAAAAATAATACTTCATTTTATATGAAATCAGGAAAAACCTTGAATAGCCAAGATATTACTCAGAAATAAAAACAAAGCAGGAGGAATCATGCTACCAGA
>CAUYQV010014081.1:0-29239 GCA_963574575.1 Galagoides demidoff
TAAGATATATACAGGGTGTCCATAGGTTCATGTGCAATTTTAAATTGCACACAAACTTTATGGCTTCTCTGTGTATTTTTCTTGGTCTATATTTACATCTTGGATTCTGAAAATAATAAATGAACTGTCCTGACCTGATTCATTGTTAGGAATCACAGGGTACCCAGAGCTGTGCTAGATACATGTAGAGACATAGACATAAGTAAGAAATGGCCCTTACCTCCTCTGGATGGAGTCCATTATTTCCTGGGTCCTCAGTCACCTGTTATGAGGAATATACCCCTTTCCCCCACCCATTCCTCCATACCAGATTTTGTGAGATTTACTTCTTATAATATTCTGAAATGTTACATTTAAGATTCCATATAATATTCTTTTTTTTTTTTTTTTTGAGACGGAGCCTCAAGCTATCCCCCTGGGTAGAGTGCCATGGCATCACAGCTCATAGCAACCTCCAACTCCTGGGCTCAAGCGAGTCTCCTGTCTCAGCCTCCCCAGTAGCTGGGACCACAGGCGCCCGCCACAACGCCTGGCCATTTTTTGGTTGCAGCCATCATTGTTGTTTGGCGGGCCCAGGCTGGGGATTCGAACCCGCCACCTTAGGTGTACGTGGCTGACGCCTTAGCCGATTGAGCCACAGGTGCCAAGCCAGAACAGTGGTTCTCAACCTGTGGGTCGTGACCCTTTTATAACAATGGAAATGTACCAGATTTATATTAAAATTCATAATAGTAGCAAAATTATAGTTATGAAGTAGCAACGAAAATAATTTTACTCTTGGGTCACCACAACGTGAGGAACTGTATTAATGGGTTGTGGCATTAGGAAGATTGAGAACCGCTGACTTAGAGGAATAGTTTCCAGTTGCCTCCACCTTGTCCAAAAAGATACTAGACTGCCATATATATAAAATGCCTGGGTAGCATATGCATATACCACATTTTATTAATCCATTCATGTGTTGGGGGGCACTTGGATTGTTTCCACATCTTTGTGATTGCGAATTGTACTGCTTTAAACATTCAAGTGCAGATGTCCTTTTTATAAAAAGACCTTTTTCCCTTGGGTATATATCTAGCACTGGGATCACAGAGTCAAAAGATAGGTCTACTTTAAGTTCTTTGAGGTCTCTCCAGACAATTATCTAGAGAGATTGAGTTAATTTGCAGTCCCACCAACAGTGTATGACAGTTCCTTTTTCTCATCCAGGCCAGCATCTGTTGTTTGGGACTTTTTTTTTTTTTTTTTTGCAACAGAGTCTCAATCTGTTACCCTTGGTAGAGTTCTGAGGTGTCACAGCTCACAGCAACCTCATACTCTTGGGCTCAAGTGATTCTCTTGCCTCAGCCTCCTGAGTAGCTGGGACTACAGGTGCCTGCCACAACATGCAGCTATTTTTAGAGATGAGGTCTCTCTCTGGCTCAGGCTGGTCTGGAAGCTGTGAACTCAGGCGATTCACCTGCCTTGGCCTCCTGAGTGCTGGGATTACAGGCATGCGACACCTTGTTTTTGTTTATTTTTGTTGTGTTTTCTGTTGCTATAAAATGCTCCAAGCTCATCTTGTTTATTTCCTGCCTGGCCCCCATCCCCGCCTTTGCCCCCTGCCTCATTTCTCCAAAGGGCCTTAGTTTCTTTTTTTGGAGAATGGTCTATGTGAATATATTAGCCCTTGTATAAATACATATGGTATCTATATATACTTCTTTATGTAACCTTCCGTATTTATATTAAGTTACACTGTTGAGTTCTTACTGACTCTCATCTCTACCCCATTACCACATGAGTCATTCTAGCCTCCTCCCCATGGTGATCTGTAAATTTCCATTCCAACAGTGACAAGCTTGGCTCCCCCCCAATCACCATTCATTTACTTAATTGTTCAATTCCAGAGCAGTATGAAAATGGTTAGTTTGTATCCCTGTGGAAAACAATTTTGGGGCTAGAGTGCAGTAGGTATGTGTGGTCCCTTTTGGCTTTAGTTTTAACAGACACCATTTACAGTTATTTAGTTCCATACCTTTTTCTTCACCCACTTTAGTGAGGTTGTTTAAAATACATTTGAAATACAGTTAGATTCTCTTATCACACTCTGAGATTCTTCTAACCTGATATTAAAAATTTGCATACCTCTTTAAGGTTCACTCTGTATTATAAAGTTCTATGGGTTTTAACAACTGCACAGCCTTGTATGCATTGTTATGTATCATACAAAATAATTTCACTGCACTGAAAATTCTCTTTGCTTCACTTATTCATCTTCCCTTCTCAGGCTTCTGTAATTATGGTCACTGCTCTTTACCTTTTCTAGAGTGTCATATACTTGGAATCATATAACATGTAGCCTTTTGAGACTGGCTTCTTTCTTAGTAGCAGTGTGGACTCTAAGGTTCCTTCATGTTTTTTCATGGCTTGATACCTTGTTTCCCTGAAAATAAGACACTGTCTTATATTTATTTATTTTTTCAAGAAGACACAACTAGAGCTTATTTTCAGGAGAGGTCTTATTTTCCATGCTGAAATTGCCAGGTTTTATTATCGGGGGAGGGCTTATATTTAACAAATGCATATAAATCCTGCTAGGGCTTATTTTTTGGCTAAGTCTTATTTTCGGGAAACACAGTAGCTCATTTCTTCTTATAGCTGAGTAACCATATGGAGGGTGCACAGTTTGTTTATTCACCTTTTTTTTTGAGACAGTCTTATCATTTTGTCACCCTTGGTAGAGTGCCATGGTGTCACAACTCACAGCAACCTCAAACTCTTGGGTTTAAGTGATTCTCTCGCCTCAGCCTCCCAAGTAGCTGGGACTACACGCACCTGCCACAAAACCTGGCTATCTTTTTAGAGTCTCACTATGTTGCCTTTGGTAGAGTGCTGTGATGTCACAGCTCACAGCAACCTCTGACTCTTGGGCTTAAGCGATTCTCTTGCCTCAGCCTCCTAAGTAGCTGGGCCTACAGGCGCCCGTCACAACACTTGGCTATTTTTTTGTTGTAGTTGTCATTGTTGTTTGGCAGGCCCAGGCTGGGTTTGAACCTGCTGGCCCTGGTGTATGTGGCTGGCGCCCTATCTGCTAAGCTTTGGGAGCCAAGCTGAGTATCATTTTTTTTTTTCTTCTCACTGTATTGTCCTTGGTAGAGTGCTGTGATGTCATAGCTCCCAGCAACCTCAAACTCCTAGGCTCAAGCGATCTTCCTGCTTTAGCCTCTTGAGTAGCTAGGACTACAGGCACCCACTACAACACCCAGCTATTTTTAGAGGCAAGGTCTCTGGCTCAGGCTGGTCTCGAACCTAGGGGTTCAGGCAATCCACCCACCGCAGCCTCCCGAAGTGCTAGAATTCCCGGCATTAGCCACAGTGCCGGGCCTTGAGCATCATTTCATATGTTTATTTGCCATCTGTATGTCTTCTCTGATGAGGTATCTGTCCTGACATTTTGCCAATTTTTAAATAGTATTTTTTTTTTATATTTTCTTCTTCTTTTTTTTTTTGAGACAGAGCCTGAAGCTATCACAACTCTTGGGCTTAAGTGATTCTCTTGCCTCAGCCTCCTGAGTAGCTGGGACTACAGGCACCTGCCACAACAACCAGCTATTTTTTGGTTGTAGTTGTCGTTGTTTGTCAGGCCCAGGCTGGTGTATGTGGCTGGCACCTTACCCACTTGAGCTATGGGTGCTGAGCCTATATTTTCTTATTGTTGAGGGTATTTATTTGTTTTTTTACTTTGAGTCAAATGTGGGCTAATGAGTTTTAATAGTTACTTGTATATGTCTGGTACAAGCCCTTTATTTGGTATGTGTTTTGCCAATACTTTTTCCTAGTCTGGCTTGTTTTTTCATCCTCTTTTTTATTTTGCAATTAAAATGGCTTTATTCCATCTGAGTGCAGGTGGGGTGAGGTTTCCAACCGGGAAGAAATCCACGTGTGGGTAATGAGAAATGGGAGTTTTAAGGGTCAGGAAGGTGGAGGATGGGACATTCCTTTTCCTGGGTTGGACATCTGTTATAAGGGTGAGGGTTGGCCCATTTACCTTTCCCAGATGAGACAGCCAGTGGGGTAGGGTAGGGGGTTGACCATTCACCTTTCTTAGGTGGGACATCTGGTGGGAGAGGGTAGGGGTTGATTCTTTTAGGTGGGTCTACCCTCTTTGGGCGGGTCTTTTTTGCCTATTACAAGGAGGCGGGATGATAGGTATGGTTCTTTTTGACTACTTCCTGCAGAGAGGGGCAGAAGGGCTATGTGGGCTGCCTATAAAGAGAATGGGAGGGGAAGGGGAATAGAGTAAGGAGTGGTGTCTGTAGAAACTCTGGCTTTTTCAGTCTGAGCTGGTTAGTATCCAGTAAGGTTAGGTTATAAGGAGTTGATTTTGGGTGACTGTGTCTGGTTAATAAATTGAGACATGGGGCAGTGCCCATGGCTCAAAGGAGTAGGGTGCTGGCCCCATATGCTGGAGGTGGTGGGTTCAAACCCAGCCCCGGCCAAAAACTGCAAAAAAAAAAAAAAAAAAAAAATTGAGACATGAGGTGGAGGGTTACTGGTTCAAAACTGAGAATGAGAAAAAAATCACAATTAGTGACCTTATGAAACAATAACCAAAGAGGAAGATGGACAGTGAGAGGCGGGAGCCTGCAATCCTGGCGGTATTAGTGGACATCTAATACCCATTACTGAGATCTCTGCCTGTTTTTACGAGTTTTACGAGGTGGCAGTGGGGATGAAGTTGCTCCTGTGTGTGTTAGAAAGGGGAAAAGATCGGCTTATCTTCTATAAGCAAAATTACCTCGAGTTCAATTTTTCAGGACGGTGTCTAGGAGGCATTCTGATTTTCTGGGGGTTGTTAGCTTTTTTTTTTTTTTTTGCAGTTTTTAGCCAGGGCTGGGTTTTGAAACTACCACCTCTGGTATATGGGGCCGATGCTCTACTCCTTGAGCCACAGGCACCGCCCAGTGTGGGTGTGTGTGGTGGTCATTGGTTTTTTGCAGCTAGACTCAGGAGGGAATTTCAGCCATGTTCTGAGGGTGTCTGCATCAGATTTTCAGAAAGACCCGGGCAGCCAGATCTCTGCAGGCTGGACATGGTTTGGGCGGGTTGAATTTGGGACACTGCTTTGCCCAGAAGCACTGGTTTGCTGCACTTTTTTTTGAGATGCATCACGGAGTTAGAAGCAGTAGCCCAGTTTTGATTAATGCGGAAGACAATACTGGAGCTCTGAGAGGTACTGCCACACCTTGAAGGCTAGATGGATGAGATCTCCCTGCAAGGTCTGAGGGCCTTGGGAGAAATTACCCATTTTTTCCTACCAAGTGAAACAGAGGGTGGGTGGGGGGATGGGGTATTGTTTAAGGGAAGGATATGGACTTAGGGATTGGAGGGCAGTAAGAATGGGTGACTGATGGCAGGTTATAGACAGAAGAGGAGTATCCCACACAGAAACTTGCCAGGTGTTCTGATTGAGGGAATGGAGGGATTGTAGGAAGGGGGTTGGAAAGGAGCAATAGGGACTGTGGAAGGGTATCTGGAGAAGCTGGTGTTACCCGAGCCAGGAGAAGTTGAGAGGGTTCACAGGACGAACACAGGGAAGGAATGTTTTGGAGTATGAGGAATGCCTGGATATGGGATCTTTGACCATTTGCCAAATTTTTGACAGTAGTTATTGAGATCAGAAGGTGCCACGTTGAGGACACTGCAAGCCATTGACAAGCTTGTATATAGGCCAAGCAATATTACAGAAAAACAAAACAAAACAGATATTTTGAGGTCAGGATAGAGCTTTAGAGGCTTGAGATTAGTCAAAAGGCAGTTTAGAGATAAAGAAGGGGGAATCTGTTGACTGGAGGTAAGAGGCAGCTTAGAGGTGAGCAAGGGGAAATCTGTGACTGAGCGGTGCCCATATCAAAAACTGGAGGGAGGGAAAGAAATGAGATTAAAGGGAGAACATAGGAGGAGGAAGAAGAAAGTCAGACCAGCCGGAAAAAATGGTGATCCAGGCCTCTGGGAGGGCACTGGATGGGTGAGTTTGCCTTACAGAACTACCGAAAATGGTCCAGCCCACAGTACGGCAACGGACTGACCATGAGCCTGGTGTCAGGAGATTACCCGGAATCTCTGTTTATGACTTTGACCAAAAGAGGGCCTGACCTTTGCATGTGACCTTAACCAGCAAAAGGTGTTTAGGCCCACAGTAGGGTACTAGAGAGGCAAGACTGGGGAACCAGCTGGAGCCCAGGCCTATAAGAGACCATCCCTGAACATGAGGCACTGGAAAGGTGGGTGAGCCTGGATCTGTGGGGTGGCTGGGGCTAAGATCAGGGAAGCAAGGCCTCCATGTGTAAAACCAGTGGAAAGAAAAAAGAAATCCAGAGAAGGAGAGGAAGTTAAGAGCAGGGGGTGGGGGACAGCGCCTGTGGCTCAGTGGGTAGGGCTCTGACCCCATATACCATGGGTGGCGGGTTCAAACCCGGCCCCAGCCAAACTGCAACAAAGAAATAGCCAGGCGTTGTGGTGGGCACCTGTAGTCTCAGCTACTCGGGAGGCTGAGGCAATTAAAGCCCAGGAGTTGCTATGAGCTGTGTGATGCCACGGCACTCTACTGAGGGCAATAAAGTGAAACTCTGTCTCAAAATAAATGAATAAATAAATAAATAAATAATGTTTGCTTTAAAAAAAAGAGTAGGAGATGGGAAGAAAAGTTAAAAAAAGTTTAGAAAAGGAGTTCTAGATGAAAAAGCTCACCATTAGATGGATGAAGTTTAGGCAGGGTCAGAGAGGTTTCCCATTTTCTTTCCTCTTACTGGAAAAAGGGTCCGTTTAGCTGAGTTTGATGGGTATACTTCGGCCCCCCAAAAGGGCTTCTCCCTATCCTGGGTTCGGCACCAAAATGAAAGGTTATGGAGCCAAAGATGAAAGATTATTCTGAGGCCAAGATGAAAGGAAAATGGAGGCCTGGTTTGTGCAATCTATAAAACTTCTAACTTTATTCCACCTGGATGCAAGTAGGGTGAGATTTCCAACCAGGAAGAAATCCACCTGTTTTTTCAACCTCTAAACATCTCTCACAGAACAGAAATTTAAATTTTAATAAAGTTCAGGGTAGCAATTTTTTCTTTTATAGATCAGTGCTTTTTGGTGTTGCATATAAAATTTCATTACCTGGTGGTGCCTGTGGCTCAGTGAGTAGGGCACCAGCCCATATATTGAAGTTGGTGGGTTCAAACCTGGCCCCGGCCAAACTGCAACAAAAGATAGCCAGATGTTGTGGCGGGTGCGTATAGTCCCAGGTACTTGGGAGGCTGAGGCAAAAGAATCACCTAAGCCCAAGAGCTAGAGGTTGCTGTGAGCTGTGACTCCACAGCACTCTACTGAGGACTACAAAGTGAGACTGTGTCTAAAAAAAAATTTCATTACCAAATCCAAAATTTCTAGATTTTCTCTTATATTACCTTTTAGAAGTTTTATAGATTTCCATTTTTAATTATTGATCCCCCTGCTGTTGACTTTTTATAAGAACAGAAATTTGAAAACAACCTGGATAATAGTGGGTATGTTTTTTTTTTTTTCTGGCCAGGGCTGGGTTTGAACCTGCCACCTCTGGCATATGGACCTGGCGCCCTACCCTTTTGAGCCACAGGCACCGCCCAATAGTGGATACATTTGTGCTTAACTTTCTGTGTTTAAGATTATTTCATTTATTCTTTCAACAAATACTTGAGAGTGTTCAACGTGCTGGTTCTTACCCTTGTGAAGTTCATCTTTTGGTTATTTCCTTAGGATAAATCAGTAGTATTGAAAGAATACGAACTTTTATTATTATTATTTTTTTTTAGTAATGGGATCTTGAGTGCAGTGGCACAATCATAGCTCACAGCAAACTTGAACTCCTAGGCTCAAGGGATTTTCCTGCCTTAGCTTCCTGAGTAGTTAGGACTACAGGCATGAGTACCATGCCTGGATAATTTTTAAATTTTATAGAGATGGGGTTTCACTGTGTTGCCCAAACTGGTTTCAAACTCTTATACTCAAGTGATTCTCCCTCTTCAGCCTCCCAAAGTGCTGGGATTGCAGGCCCCTTGCCTGGCCATGAACATTTTTATAACTTTAAATGGCAAATTACAATGAAATTGCTTTTTAAAAGGGTTTTACCTATTTATTAAGCCACCATCTCTTATTCTATATTATATAAATTGGCCTTGAGATAATAATTTTGTACTTAAAAAAATTATTATTATTATTATTTGCAGGGGTTTTTTTGGCTGGGGCTGGGTTCAAACCCTCCATCTCCGGCATATGGGGCCAGCACCTGACTCCTTTGAGCCACAGGTGCCACCCTGAAAAATTATTGACTAGATTACTATTTATTAGAAAATGCTTAGGCAGCACCTGTATCTCAAAGTAGGGTGCCAGCCCCATATACTGGTTCAAACCTAGCCCAGGCCAAAAACTGCAAAAAAAAGAAAAAAGAAAATGCTTAAACATCTTAGAAACCTTTGGCTGCTCACTTTCTCTAGTCATACTTTTGGCTTCCTGTCAGTAAATTAGATGTTCTAAGATATAAGATACAAAATGTTATTTCTGATCCAGCATACCAAAAAAATTCTTTTTTTTTTTTTTTTTGAGACGGAGCCTCAAGCTATCCCCCTGGGTAGAGTACCATGGCATCACGGCTCATAGCAACCTCCAACTCCTGGGCTCAAGCGAGTCTCCTGCCTCTGCCTCCCAAGTAGCTGGGACCACAGGCGCCCGCCACAACGCCCGGCCATCTTTTGGTTGCAGCCATCATTGCTGTTTGGCGGGCCCGAGCTGGGGATTCGAACCCACCACCCTAGGTGTATGTGGCTGGCGCCCTAGCCAGTTGAGCCACAGGCGCCGAGCCCCCCAAAAATTCTTGACATTAGTAGTTAATAATCCTCATTTTGCTTAGATCTGTGCAAGCTTCACCTTCTTTGATTATGTTCATTGGTTGTACATGTTTGAATCTTATATCTTAAAGAGTTTAAGGGTATAGTACAGTGTAATTGCTAAGACAGCAAAAATATTCTTTGTCTTGTTTGCCTATGTAAGATAGTAGGGAGGCAGAGTTAGATGAAAAGAAGCCAAAGTAAGCTAGTCAGATGATGTAACTGCAAAAATTAGAGTGTTCAGATCTTCAAATCCCAGCAGAACAGCCCCTGTTTTACAGTCTGGTTTCTAGTACAGCTGTACGGAACAGCAGGGTAGTGAGCCAGCAGAAAGTTGAAGGCAATGACCTTCTCAGTGCAAGAGGTCTGCTTTTCTCTAGCTTGGGAGATCTTTACCCAGTTTCTAAGAAAATGTATTGTGGAGAAGGCAGGGAGTTCATCTTATAATTGAGAAGATGATGTAACAGTTTTGTTAAAGTTTTAAAATTATCTGTAAGGCTGGGTGCCATGGCTCACACCAGCACTCCGGGAAGTTGAGGCAGGGGGATTGCCTGAGCTCAGGAGTTCAAGACCAGCCCAAGCAAGAGAGAGACCCTATCTCTATTAAAAATAGAAAAACTAGGTGGGCATGATGGAAGGTACCTGTAGTCCCAGCCTCTTGCGAGGCTGAGGCAGGAGGATTCCTGAGCCCAAGCGTTTCAGATTGTTATGAACTATAACACCCTAGCACTACCCAGGGTAACTGACACTATCTCACACTGTTGCCCTGGATAAAGTGCTATAGTGTCATAGCTCACAGCAACCTCCAACTCTTGGGCTCAAGGGATCCTATTGCCTCAGTTTTTCTGTTTTTAGTAGAGACAGGGTCTTGCTTTTGTTCAGGCTGGTCTCAAACTTGTGAGCTCAAGCAGTCCAACTGCCTCAGCCTCCCAGAGTTAGGATTACAAGTGTGAGCACCAGGCCCACCCTATTTTCATAATTTATATTTTGTGCCTTTTGGGCAAAAAAAAAAAAATTTTTTTTTTAGACAATCTCATTATGTTGCCCTTGGTAAAGTGCCATGGCATCACAGCTCACAGCAACCTCCAACCTCAAACTCTGGGCTTAAGCGATTTTCTTGCCTTAACCTCCCTAGTAGCTGGGACTACAGGTGCCCACCACAACACCGGGCTATTTTTTTTTGTTGTTGTTGTTGAAATTGTTGTTTAGCTGGCCCTGGGCCAGGTTGGAACCTGCCAGCCTTAGTGCATGTGGCTGGCACTATAACCACTGTGCTAAGGGCACTGAAAGGGCAAAAATATTTTCTATGTTTAGTATCAAAATGGATAACATGTTTTATTTTAAGTGAGGAATAAACAATTTATAGTACTTTTTTGCATTATAACAATACAAAATCTTTCCTGTGTTTGTATTATTTTTTTTTTGGATACAGAGTCTTACTCTGTTGCCAGGCTACAGTGCTGTCATGTCACAGCTCACAGCAACCTCAAACTCCCGGGCTCCAGGGATCCTCATGCTTTGGCCTCCCAGAAGCTGAGACTACAGGTGCCACCACCAAATTTGGCTCATTTTTCTACTTTTGGTGGAGTCAAGTTCTCACGATTATTCAGGCTGATCTCGATATCCTCGGCTCAAGTGATCCTCTCATGTCAGCCTCCCAAAGTACTAGGATTATATTCCTAGTACAGCTCTACTGAACAGCAGGGTACTGGGATTATAGGTGTAAGCCACTATGCCTGGCCATAAGGTTTTTTTTTTTTTTTTTTTTTTTTTTTTGAGACAGAGTCTCACTTTGTCACCCCCAGTAGTGTGCACCTCACAGCAACCTCTAACTCTTGGGCTCAAGTGATCCTCTTGCCTCAGCCACCCAAGTAGCTGGGACTACAGGTGCCCACCATAACACCTGGCTATTTTTAGAGGTGGGGGTCTCCCTCTGGCTCAGGCTGGTCTCGAACCTGTGAACTCAGGCAATTCACCCACCTCAGCTTCCCAGAGTGCTGGAATTACCAGTGTGGGGCACCGTGCCCAGCTGGCCATAAGTATTTTAAAAGATGTTTTACAAAAGTCCATATGTTTGATGTACTTTGGTGTCTCTAAATGTTAGGTATTTGGCTGCATAAAATTTTTTTCAAATACTCTTTTACAAGAAAATGCTTTATGGTCTTGAATACTTAAAAATCTATCAAGTGGATTCTAGGCCTCCCACGAAACAGAATCTGAATTATATTTGTAAGGCAATATAATGACATTAATGTAGGGTTTGATGAACTTGACTGACTGTTGGTCCTAATATTATGGCTTTGATATACTTGAGAAAGATGCTGCTGCTCTCTGCCTTGACCTCATAATCATGGTTGCTGAGGTTCTTAGCTCTCCTAGGCTTGAAATATGTGTCCTATTGTTTATAAGAGATTAGGACGAAAGCCCAAGCAACAGGAGGAGTAAAACTAGCTCTGGCTTGATTTCCCTTCATTTCATTACTTCCATGAAATACGCGTGTAAGGCTTGGAAGTATCCAAAATTTAGCATATTTTCCACACAGATGTGGAAGGTGAAAGAAAAAGCATGTATTTTATTCTTTGAATGGTTTTATGCTGTAGATATATACAGATTCATTTACTAGGATCTTCATAATGTTTATACCAGCAAAAACAACCCCCAAAATACCTCAGAGTGATCTAAAAATGGAATAGAGATTATGTTTCATCCACATGATGGGCTACTATTTCACACTTACAGATGAGGGTATTACATAATTTTTTTTTTTTTTTTTTTTTTTTGGTGACAAAATCTCACTGTCACCTGGCATAGAGTGCCATGGTATCAGCCTAGCTTATAGCAATCCCAAAGCTCTGGACTCAGGTGATCTTCCTGCCTCAGCCTCCCAAGTAGCTGGGACTACAGGCACTGCCACAGTCCCCAGCTCATTTTTCTATTTTTAGTAGAAATGGGGCCTCAATCTTACTCAGTCTGACCATAATTTTTATTTTATTTTTATTTATTTTTACTTTTTTTTGAGACGGAGCCTTAAGTTGTCACCCTGGGTAGAGTGCTGTGGCATCACAGCTCATAGCAACCTCTAACTCCTGGGCTCAATGGATTCTCCTGCCTCCGCCTCCTAAGTAGCTGGGATTATAGGCGCAAACCACAAGCCCAGCTATTGTTTGTTTGCAGGCGTCATTATTGTTTGGGGGCCCTGGGCTGGATTGGAACCCACCGGCTCAGGTGTATGTGGCTGGCACCTTAGCTGCTTGAGCCACAGGCGCCATAATTTTTATTTTTAAAGCAACTTTATTGAGGCTTTGCTTGGCGTCCGTAGCACAGTGGTTATGGCACCGGTCACTTACACCCAGGCTGGCGGGTTCAAACCCAGCCTGGGCCAGCTAAACAATAACTGCAACAAAAAAATAGCTGGGCGTTGTGGCAGGTGGCTATAGTCCCAGCTACTTGGGAAGTTGAGGCAAGAGAATCACTCAAGCCCAAGAGTTTGAGGTTGCAGTGAGCTGTGATGCCACGGCACTCTACCCAGGGTGACATAGTGAGACTCTGTTTCAAAACAAAAACAAAAAGAAAAGCCACTGGGGCTTAACGTAAATCAAATCTAATGCACACATATTGAGTAAGGGTAGAGTTGGTGTTTTAACAAAAGTATACACTGTTTAACCACCACCTCAATCAAGATCTAGAATTCTCCCATCACTTCAGAAAGCTCCCTTGTGCCCCACTGCATTCAGTACTTACTCCAGACAACCATTGATCTGATTTCTATCACTATAGAGTAGTTTTGCATATTCTGGAACTTCAAGTAAATGGAACCAATGAGATTCTTTTCTCTCAATGAGTTTTGAGGTTTATCTTATTGTGATCTGAGAAGTTGGTTCCTTTTTATTGTTGTAATACTCCATTCTGTGACTATGCCACAATTTGTTGGGGTTTTTTTGTTTGTTTTGTTTTTGGGGTTTTTTTTTGAGGCAGACTCTCACTTTGTCACCCTTGATAGATTGCTGTGATGTCATAGCTCACAGCCACTTCAAACTCTGGGCTCAAGTGATTCTCTTTCCTCAGTTTCCCTAGTAGCTGGGACTACAGGTGCCCGCCACAATGCCCAGCTATTTTTACAGATGGGGGTCTCTCTCTGGCTCACGCTGATCTGAAACCCATGAGCTCGGGCGATCTGCCCGCATTGGCCTCCCAGAGTGCTCTCCTGGCATCACAATTTATTTATCTATTTACCTTTTGATGGACATTTGGGCTGTTTTCTGTTTGGGACTATTGTGAGTGAGGCAGCAGTGAGCATTCAACTATAGTTGTTTGTGTGGATGTGTTTTTATTTCCTTTTTTTGCAGTTTTTGGCTGGGGCTGGGTTTGAACCCGCCAACTCTGGCATATAGGGCTGGTACCCTACACCTTTGAGCTACAGGTGCCATCCCGTGTTTTTATTTCTTTTAGGTAAATACCCAGCAGTGGACTTGCTGGATCCTGTAGTAAATTTATGTTTAACATTTTAAGAAACTCCTAGAGTTTTGTTCTTTGTTTTATGCGCTTATCAGCAAGGTATGAGAATTGCAGTTGTTCCACATCCAGGGCAAAACTTGGTATTGTCACTTTTTTAGAATTTTAGCCATTCTTTGGGGTGTCTTGCCCTTGTGTTTTAATTGTGTAAAGTTGAAATGTCTGTCTTATTGCTTGCAGTTACAGGAATTTGTTGTTTATTTTTAATGGGCTGCTTCTGAGGGACCAATTCCCCTTGAATTACTTTGTTGCCTATCACAGGGGAGTCAAAATAGTATTCTCTTTACAAGTAGAATAGCTCCGTGCTGTGTGCATATGTGGCATACCTAGTTTTCCTTAGATACAGCTTTCTTCACAAGCAGCATACAAATTCTGACTAGAGCTTTTCCCCCTACTTCTTGGGAGTATTTATATTAGCTTTGCAGTTTCCCTAGCTGGCTAACTTTGGTTGAATAGAAGAAGTCTTATTTGAAGCCACTCCTATAAGCTAGCTTTGGCCTCTTATTGGGGCCAAATTTGGTCTTATGTAAAATTGAACATTTTATTAACATTATTAAGTGTCTCTTTACAATGCTTAAGACATAAATTAGGTATCCTCTAGTTTCCTAAGGAAACAAAATTTTGGTCATATTTGTGGGTTGTTGGAATTTTGGGCAGCCTTCATTTTTTCCTTCATTTAATTATGAAAAATACCAAACATAGAAAAGATAAAACAATTGTACAGTGAATATTTATATATCTACCACCTGGGTTCTATAACTGACATTTGTTTTATTTGCTTAATCACATATCTGTTGAATTTTTTTCTTTTTCTTTCTTTTTTTCTTTTATTTTTTTCTATTATGTTGCCCTTAGTAGCATGCTATGACATCACAGCTTACAGCAACCTCAAACTTTTGAGCTTAAGCGATTCTCTTGCCTCAGCCTCCCAAGTAGCAGGGACTATAGGCGCCGACCACAATGCCCGGCTATTTTTTGGTTGCAGTTGTCATTGTTGTTTAGTAGGCCCGGGCTGAGCTCGAACCCACTAGCCTCAGTGTTATGTAGTTGGCACCCTACTCACTGAACTACAAGTGCCGAACCTCTGTTGAGTTTTTTCAATAGTGTATTTAAGCTACGACTTTTCTTTATGGAGGAAGCATAGATTGGTAGGCTCTATTGGGCAGTAGGTACTTTTTTGTGCAATAGGGGACTTAGCGGTTCCCTGATGCAGTGGTTTTGTGAAGGTGGCTATCTTGAACCCCATTATCATTGATTGAAGGGTTTACTTTCAAATGAATTCCAACTAGATTATGTCACAAAGACAGAAAAAAGGCAAGGGAAATTGGTGGAAGAAAGGATTTACATCATCGGGGAGGCCAAAATACTACCAGCCTGTTGGCCCAATTGTTATAAAGGCTACAACACAGATAGCTATCATTTATGAGTTTGTTGCCCTGTTCTGGACTAGAGCTTTATCTCATTTTAGTTGTCATAACAATTCCATTAGCTCTATAGGTGTTCCATTAGCTCCATCTTATGGGTTAGAAAATTGAGGCTTAGATGGAGTAATTTATGTAAGGTCTCATCTGTTAAATGGTGCAGTTGGTATTCAAACCCATGCCTATTTGACTCTCAAAGTCATGCTTTGAACCCAAACTCTGTACTACTGAAAGTTTTCCTTTTGTTGCAGATTCGTATTTTGCATTTATTTATGTCAGATTTGTATAAACTATTGAGCTACACCTAATTTGAGCCTGGTACACATACAGTAGCATTCTTGTGGGAAGGAGTGTATTGTGCAAACCTTATTATGACAGTGAAGACCTCTTAATTCTTGTGGAAGGGGGCCTCTTTTTCCGAATCAGACATCCTGGGATTTTTATTGACTTCATTTCATTCTCTGAAGAATGAAGGAATTTCCCTCTTTGTATTAAGTTGTAGAATATATAGCATTCTTTCTGTAGCTGAACCAGATAAATAATAGCAAGTGTGTTTGGGATATGACTCTGGAAGTTTTTTCATCTTTCTTTTTTAAAGAAGTTTTTGGGGGCAGCGCCTGTGGCTCAGTGGGTAGGGTGCCAGCCCCATATACCGAGGGT
This sequence comes from Galagoides demidoff, assembly GCA_963574575.1. Classification (NCBI taxonomy): domain Eukaryota; kingdom Metazoa; phylum Chordata; class Mammalia; order Primates; family Galagidae; genus Galagoides; species Galagoides demidoff. The sequence continues at coordinate 15,488 of CAUYQV010014081.1, forward strand.
GGTGGGTTCAAATCCTGCCTCGGCCAAACTGCAACCAAAAAATAGCCAGGCATTGTGGCAGGCACCTGTACTCCCAGCTACTTGGGAGGCTGAGGCAAGAGAATCGCTTAAGCCCAGGAGTTGGAGGTTGCTGTGAGCTGTGTGATGCCACGGCACTCTACCAAGGGTGATAAAATGAGACTTGTTTTTGAGATGATAGCCTATTTGAAGCTTGGTCTTACTATAATAATACAGAAGTAAAACTTCAGCAAGTGTCCTTGCTTCCTAGCTGCTCTTGGTGTAAGCCTCCCTGAAGTTCTTCTGGCAATTCTCAAGGCTTTTTTTTTTTTTTTTTCTTTGAGACAAAATCTCACTCTGTCACCCTGGTAGAGTGCCCTGGCATCGTTGTAGCTTGCAGCAACCTCAAATTCCTAGATTCAAGAGCCTCCTACTTCAGCCTCCTAAGTAGCTAGGACTATGGTGCCTGCTACCCAGCCCAGCTAGTTTTTCTACTTTTGCTAGAGATGGTCTAGCTCTTCCTCAGGGTGGTCCTGAACTCCTGAGCTCAGGTGTGAGCCACTGTGCCCAGCTTCAGGGATTATTTTTGAGAGTGACCCAAGTAACGTTAATTTGAAAACTGGGTGGGCCAGACATGGTGGCTCAGGCCTATAACTATTGCTCTGAGAGGCCCAGGCAGGAGGATTGCTGGAGCTTAGAGGAGTTTGACCCCATTTCTACTACAAATAGAAAAACTGAGGCAGAAGGATTGCTTGAGCCCAGGAGTTTGTGGTTGCTGTGAGCTATGATGAAGGTATGGCATTCTACCCAGGGTAACCCAAGTGAGACTCTTGTCTAAATAAATAAATAAATAAATAAATAACCTACATAATAAAAGTAGAAAAATTAGCCGGACTTCATAGACTGCTATAGTTCCAGTTACTCAGGAGGTTGGGGCAGGAGTATAGTTTGAGCCCATGAGTTTGAGGTTACTGTGAGCTTGCCTGATACTATGGCATTCTAGCCTGGGCAACAGAGTGAGACTGTCTCAGACAAACAAAAAACAAAAAAAACCCCTCAGTGGGTGGAGGCATGTATTGAAAGCAATAGTTCTGAGTCTTTTTGGAGACTACATATTCCTTTTTTTTTAGACAGAGTCTGACTAATCTGAATAAAAGGCTAAATTTCCACCAGTGGAGAATGTTCTTTGTTTTCTTCTATAGCTAGCTTGTTGTAAAATTAATTGTTTGGGGTTTTTTTGTATATGTTACACTTTTAAGTTATGAAGTGGAAAGAGTGCTGAATTTACTGGCTAGATTGTTAAATCCTAAAAATCCTAACTAAGAAAAGAGGCTAGTTGGGTGATCTCCTTCCTGTTCTGTTTATATAAATGATGTTTCAGACAATTTCAGTGACTAAAAAGTTTATGGAAGGCTTGTAAGTAAAGTTAGCGTCATTTTTGGGAAGGAAAACCTTAATGATTTGGAACAAGACTGAAAAAGAAATTAACTCGAAAGGGTAAATTAACTTTAAATATTAAATTGATTAGTGGCCAGGTGTTTATTTCCTAACTCTTGGGTTGGCCATGGGAGGTAGGACAGCTGTCCAGTAGTTTTTGCTGAAACAGCAGGCTGGGTCAGCATTTTGGGATGGTGGTTCTGTTTGCTGAGTGAGTTTTGTAAAACTCAGCATCTTTCTTGACAAAATTATCATTCATCTATACCTTGGGGCTTTCCTTATTTCAGCTTTTTATACACAGTAAAATAGGTAGGGAAAATGTGTAGGTCGATTTACTATATAACCTTTGGTTTATGTGTTTTAGATTGACCTAATCACATAGGGCTTAAGTGAGGGAGCACAGAGCAGGAAAAAGTAGAATCTTGAAATGGTTAATTGAAGTGATTGGAAGAAAAGAAGTTAGGTCAGGTTATGAGATTTTAGAGAGGTAATCACCTTGCCTTTAAAAAAAAGTAGCTGATAGAGGAAACTAGTGTGGATAAAGATTAATATCATTTGTTTATTTATTTTTGAGACAGAGTTTTACTTTGTCATCCCCCCATAAAGTGCTATGGCATCACAGCTCACAGCAACCTTAAACTCTGACCTTAAGTGATTCTCTTGCCTTAGTCTCCTGAGTAGCTGGGACGACAGGTGCCTGCCACAACACCCGGCTACTTTTAGGGACAGGGTCACGCCCTTGCTCAGACTGGTCTCCATCCAGTGAGCTCAGGCAATCGCATGCCTTGGCCTCCCAGAGTGCTGGGATCATAAGCATGAGCCACCGAACCCAGCCCTGATTAATACCATTTAATTTCCAAAGTAATGAAACTTGGTATAAAGGAAAATTAAGTTGACTAATTTGAGGATATGAGGAGAAATTAGATATAAATATAAAGGAATTATCTTGAGTCACAACTTCTTTTGAGTCTCTGTTTGCGAATTAAGCCAATGCATTTTGTGAAATTTCTTTTTTTTTTTTTGAGAAAGAGTCTCACTTTGTCACCCTCTGTAGAGTCTGTGGTGTCACAGCTCACAGCAACCTCAAACTCTTGGGCATAAGCAATCTTCTTGCCTCAGCCTCCCAAGTAGCTGGGACTACAGATGCCCACCTGACGCCCAGCTATTTTTAGAGACAGGGTCTCACTCTGGCTCAGATTGGTCTTGAACTCATGAGCTCAGGCAATCTACCTGCCTCAGCCTCCCAGACTACTAGGATTATAGGCATGAGCCACCGTGCCAGGCCATGAAGTTTCTTTTAACAGACTTCCCATGAGGTTTCAAAAGGACAAAGAGTACAGTTCAAGTGGGAGGATTGGGAAAAGCCACTTTGATTGTGTTATATACATGCTTATTTAGGATGAGGAAATTGGACTGTTTAGCTTAAAAAGCTTTGTTTCCTCCTCAGCTTTCCCCTTTTCCCATGTGCTTTCCTGAAGCTGTGTGGGGGATTCTAGGAAAGAAAGGGTAGGTCCTCTTACCTATTTCCATTTTTTCCCACTGCCGTAAGCTTACTCACATTAGGATCTGTAAAAACATAAGCAGCTTTTCTGGAACCATATTAATCTTTGACTTTCTGTTCATACTGTGTGACTGTGGAGTGGGGGCCGGAGGGTGGAGATACAAGGTTTTTGAACCCTTCTGGTTTATGGGATTGTCTTTTTCCCTTTTTCCCCTTAGGAACGGCGTGAATGTTGAGGGGGCGACACACAAGCAGGTGGTGGACCTGATCCGAGCAGGCGAGAAGGAATTGATCTTGACAGTGTTGTCTGTGCCTCCTCACGAGGCAGATAACCTAGACCCCAGTGACGACTCGCTGGGGCAGTCATTCTATGATTACACAGAAAAGCAAGCAGTGCCCATATCGGTCCCCACATACAAACATGTGGAGCAGAATGGTGAGAAGTTTGTGGTGAGTGTCAGCCTAAGTCAATCCTCAAACATCTAGCTTTTGTTTCCCTCAGTCTTATCATTATGAAAATATAGCACTTGAATAAAAGACTGCAACCTTTGTCAGTTTGTCTGCCAGGCAAATGGGTTCACATATAAATAAAAGATACTTGATGATGCTTTATTGCAGGAGATGAACTGCAGTAATAAAGAAGAGTCCTATTTCGGCTTACATGTAATTCCATTTTATTTCTGGTCAGTTTCAAGTTTGTATTCTGGTCTGTTGAAAACTGAGTTTTTGTTTCAGTTTCTCTTTTGTTTGTTCTTTTGTTGATTGCCATGTGTCTTTGCTAGTAGAAGTCTCTCATATTGATTCTGTGAAGCTGGGGAACAAGATTAATTTTTTTTTTTTATTTTGAGACAGAGTCTCACTATGTTGCCCTTTGTAGAGTGCTGTGGTGTCACAGCTCACAACAACCTCAAACTCTTGGGCTTAAGCGATTGTCTTGCCTCAGCCTCCTGAGTAGCTGGGACTATAGGCACTTGCCACAACGCCCAGCTATTTTTGTTGTTGTTGTTGTTGCTGCAATTGTCATTGTTGTTTAAGCAGGCCCGGGCTGGGATCAAACCCACCACCTTCGGTGTGTGTGGCTGGCACTGTAACCACTGTTCTATGGGTACCAAACTGAGCAAGATTAATTTTAAAATAATTTGGGTAATACAAATTATGTCTTCTAAAATAATTCAAGTAATACAGAGGTTTATCCATTTCAGAACCTGTATATCCCTACACTCTTTTCCACATCTTGTTCTTTTTCATTTTCTTTGAAGATATCTGTGTGAATACTTAACCTTGATTTTTCCTAAGGTCTTAATTATACTCTGTATGAGATTCCCTTGAGCTATTTCACACATTACTCATCCATTACTGTTGTAGATATGCAGGAAAGTCCATCTTGAATTTCAAGAGATTCACACACCATCCCTTCCCTGAAGGCCTTTGTTTATTCTGTAATGCCACTAATTGCCACTAAAAGTTAAGATAGCCCAATCTACTTAATTTTTCTCCTGGTTGCTGGATGTTTTATTTCACTTTGATTATTTTGGGAGTGTTGATTTAGTGAGACATGTTTTTTTTTTTAGACAGTTTCACTATGTTGCCCTTGGTCGAGTGACGTGGCATCACAGCTCACAGCGACCTCAAACTCCTGGGCTTAAGCGATTCTCCTGCCTCAGACTCCAAAGTAAGCTGGGACTACAGGTGCCCGCCACAATACCCAGCTATTTTTTTGTTGCAGTTGTCTTTGTTGTTTAGCTGGCCCAGGCTGGGTTTGAACCTGTCAGTCTGGGTGTATGTGGCCAGCGTCCTACCCACTGAGCTATGCGTGCCACCATGTTTGTTATTCTTTGTAGAAAATGTAGTGTGTTCCATTAGATGTTGGCAAAAAAACTATAGGTGTTTAAAACTGACCTGCTGACTAAAGTTGTAATCTCTTGAAACTGGGATTTATCACCTTGCATATTAGTGAGCTACTGAACAATTATATAAATTGTTTTTAGTGAGAAGATGGGAAAAGCAAGGAAACTTGAAAAATTGCAAAGGATTAAATAATATTTGTGATTGTATCTATAATTTAGCTGGAGATGATACACATAGGTCATATATCATCATGGACTTGGAATTCATACACAAAATGTAGAGTTTTACACTTCGAAAGTGCTTGCTTTGAATCATAAGGCATGTAAGGAATTGAAATCAAGGCCAGGTCCTCAAAGTAGAGTATATTGAATTTTGAGAGCTTTTGGGAATTATCTAAGACTTTGGGAACTTGAGAAAAGGAGTGAAACTATTAGTTGTCCTTTTAAAAAAGTCAACTTCAGTGGTGCCTGTAGCTCAGTGGTTAGGCACCAGCCACATACACTGAGGCTGACGGGTTCAAACCCAGCTGGGGCCAGCTAAACAACAGTGACAACTGCAACAAAAAAATAGCTGGGCTTTGTAGCAGGTACCTGTAGTCCCAGCTACTTGTGAGGCTGAGGCAAGAGAGTTGCTTAAGCCCAAGAGTTTGAGGTTGCTGCAGGCTGCGACGCCATGTCACTCTACTGAGGGTGACATATTGAAACTCTGTCTCAAAAAAAAAAAAAATTAATTTTACTGAGTATAATTTACCCACATTAACATCCACCATTCACCTATGTTAAGTGTCTCCTTTTATGAGTTTTAACTAGTGTTCACGGTCTTAACCACCACTATCACCACATTCTCGTTACCCCCAAAAGGCCTTTCATGTTCCTTTGTCTGCCCCTGCCTTGACAGATAACTTTCTGTCACTATAGTTTGCCTTTTCTGGACAATCTAATGAACACATTGAGCATGAACTTTCCGTCTGGCTGTGTTCACTTGGTACAGTCCTTTAAGATTGATACTCATTGTTGCATATACGAATAATTTGTTCCTTTTTATTGGTGAATAGTAGTCCATTGTATCAATTTACTATTATTTATTTATTACTAAGCATTTTGAGTTGTTTCCAGTTTGGGATTATTATTAATAAAGCTGCCATGAAATAATATTAATGTACAGGGTTTTTTTTCTTTTTTTCTTTTGAGACAGAGTCTCACTTTGTCACCCTGGGTAGAGTGCTATGGTGTCACAGCTCACAGCAACCTCAAACTCAGGCTTAAGCCATTCTCTTGCCTCAGCTTCCCGATAGCTGGGACTCCAGGTTCTGGCCACAACACCCAGCTAGTTTTTCTATTTTTAGTAGAGATGAGGTCTCACTCTTGTTCAACCTGGTTTCGAACTCCTGAACTCAAACAGTACATCTTCCTCAGCCTCTCAGAGTGCCAGGATTACAGAAGGGAGCCACTATGCCTGGCCTGTATACATGTCTTTATGTAGATGAGTTTTCGTTTCTCTTGAGTAGAGGTAGAGTTGCAAGGTCTTATGATAAGTGTAAATTTAATCGTATAGTAGATGGCTAACCTACTTTCCAAAGTGGCTATACTATTTTTTTTTTTTTTGAGACAGTGTCTTAAGCTGTTACCCTGGGTAGAATGCCGTGGTATTATAGCTCACAGCAATCTCCAACTCTTGGGCTCAAGCAGTTCTCTTGCCTCAGTTTTTCTATTTTTAGTTGAGATGGGGGTCTTGCTTTTTTTGCTCAGGCTGGCCTTGAATCTGTGAGCTCCAGCGATCCACCTGCCTCAGTCTCCCAGAGTGCTAAGATTACAGGTGTGAACCACCATGCCCAGCCTGGCTGTACTATTTCTGCATTTTCATCTGCACTAGAGAGTTCCAGTGACTCCATAGCCTCTTGAACACTTGGTATTTTCAGTCATTTTAACTCTAGTTGTTTCTATGGGGATAGTGGTATCTCACTCTGGTTTTAATTTGCATTTACCTAATGACATGATGACAGGCTGATTTTTGTGTGATTAATAGCCATTCATTCATCTTTATTGAAGTATCTTCAACCTTTCTGCCCATTTAAAAAATTGAGTTGTTTATGTTATTTTGTCCTAAGTGTTCTTTACATGTTTTTGACATAAGTCCTTTATCAGATAGATGTTTTATACGTATTTCTCTTAGTTTGTAACTTGCTTTTTCCTTTTTAAAAAAATTATCTTTCGGGGCAGCACCTGTGGCTCAGTGGGTAAGGTGCCAGCCCCATATACTAAGGGTGGCGGGTTCAAACCCGGCCCCAGCCAAACTGCAACAAAAAAATAGCCAGGCGTTGTGGCGGGCACCTGTGGTCCCAGGCACTTGGGAGGCTGAGGCAAGAGAATCACCTAAGACCAAGAGTTGGAGGTTGCTGTAAGCTGTGACACCATAGCACTCTACCAAGGGTGATAAAGTGAGACTCTTTCTCTACAAAAAAGAAAAAAAAATTATCTTTTAAAGAACAGGAATCAAATATTTTAGGCCAGGCTCAGTGGCTCATGCCTATAAACCTGGCACTCTTGGAGACTGAGGCGGGTGGATTGCTTGAGCTCTTGAGTTCAAGACCATTCTAAAGAAGAGCTAGACCCTATCTCTACTAAAAATACAAGAAAAAATTAGCCAGGAAATTTTGCTGAAGTTCAGTTTATTGATTTTTTAATTTATGGTTAATGCCTTTTTGGTGTTCCAAGAAATCTACCTAACCCAAGGACACAAATTTTTTATATTTTCTTATAGAAGTTTTACAGTTTTAGCTCTTTTTTTGTAATATCTTTACTGTGATGTGATTTATATATCACAAATTCACCCACATAAAATGTGCGTTTTCATTGTTTTTGGTATGTTCACAGAATTGTATGCTCATCACCACAATCGATTTTAGAACATTTTCATACTTCAAAAATAGCCTAGTACCCTATAGCCATCCTCCCCAATTTTCCATCCATTCCAGCCCTAAGTAACTGCAGATCTAGTTTCTATCTTAGAGATTTGCCTGTATTGGACATTTTGTATAGATGGAGTCACACAGGGTATTTTGTGACTGGCTTCTTTCACTAACATATTTTCAAGGCTTATCTATGTTGTAGCAGTGTCAGTACTTCATTTTTATTGGCAAGTTAACATTCCATTGTATGGATATGCCCCCCTTTTTTTTTTGAGACAGAGTCTCACTACATCACTCTCAGTAGATTGCTGTGGTATCACAGCTCACATCAACCTCAAACTCTTGGGCTTAAGCAATTCTCTTGCCTCAGCCTCCCAAGTAGCTGGGACTACTACAGGCACCTGCCAAAATGCCCGGCTATTTTTTTGTTGTTGTCATTGTTGTTTGGCAGGCCTGGGCTGGATTGGAACCTGCCAGCTCTAGTGTATGTGACTGGCACCTTACCCGCAGAGCTACAGGTGCCAAGCCATATGGTAACTTCTTATGTCCAACCTTCTTAGGAACTGTCAATCTGTTTTCCAAAGTTTTAGCATGGTTTTTCACTGTTTTACTATTGAGATCTGGGATCCATTTTGAGTTGTCATTTTGTATTTTGTGTGCTATAAGGGTCAGAGCTTTATTTTTGTTTATTTTTGCTTTTCATATTGGTGTCATCTTATTTCAGCAGCTTGTGTTTAAGAGAATATTCTTTCCCCTTTGAAGTACTTTGGCAGCATTATTGAAAATCGTTTGACCATATTCGTGTGGTTCTGTTTCTCACCTTTTTATTCTGTTCCATTGCTTATGTCTGAACATTTCAATATTTATGTCATTTGGGGTTGGCTTCTAATTTCCCTTGGAAATGTGCTGTATCCTTCTGGTAGTAATGTTGGATTGTATCTTGGACATTATGAATGTTATCAATATGTTGTATAGACTTTGGGTTCTGTAACATTTCTCTGAGGAGTACTGATGATTTTGTTTTTACCTGGCAATAAGTTTTATGTACATTTTGGAATTTTATATGGAATTGCATCCTCTCTTTCAGCCTTTGTTTGTTTTTTTTTTGTAGAGACAGAGTCTCACTGTATCGCCCTTGGTAGAGTGCCGTGGCGTCACATAGCTCACAGCAACCTCCAACTTAGGTGATTTCTCTCTTGCCTCAGGCTCTCGAGTAGCTGGGACTATAAGCACCTGCCACAACGCATGGCTATTTTTTTTTCAGTTTGGCTGGGGTCAGGTTTGAACCCACCACCCTCAGTATATGGGGCTGGCGCCCTACACTGAGTCATAGGCTCGGCCCTCTTTCAGCCTTTGAACTGCTACTTTGATTCTGTCTACATTGGTCAAGGAGGGAGTAGCCTGTGGTACGTGTGGTTCATGCACGGAGTTCAGGGGTCCCTTCTTCAGCTCTCTCTTGTCTAGGATTCTTCACTTACTCTGGCGGTAGCCACCGTTGCCTAAAATCTTTTCCCTATATCTTTGCATGAGGAAGATGTTCAGGTTCTGATTATAGTTGCTTCATTGGGCTACTTTGTACCTGATGCCTACTAGCAAGGCCAAGCCCCTGGAAGAAGGAATCCCACCCCTCCCTGTGTAGATCATTGTTCCATGTTTTGATTCCCTGCCACATTCTGCCTGGTTTTAGTTCAGAATCCTCAAGTAATTTTTTTTTTCTTTTTGGTTCAGAATTTGTAGTTATCAGTGTGTGGGTGATCTGTAGGGAGTTTACATAACAATAGCTAAACTGGAATCTTCAGTTCTATCAGGTTTTTCTTCATGTATAATGAAGCTATTATTTTTTTTTTTTTTTTTGAGACAGAGCCTCAAGCTATCCCCCTGCATAGAGTGCCATGGCATCACAGCTCATAGCAACCTCCAACTCCTGGGCTCAAGCGAGTCCCCTGCCTCTACCTCCCAAGTAACTGGGACCACAGGCGCCCGCCACAACGCCCGGACATTTTTTTTTTTTTTTTTTTTGGTTGCAGCCATCATTGTTGTTTGGCGGGCCCAGGCTAGGGATTCGAACCTGCCACCTTAGGTGTACGTGGCTGGTACCTTAGCCGATTGAACCACGGGCGCCGAGCCTATTATGTCTTCTTGATGAATTGACTGCTTTAACATTATGAAGTATCGCTCTTTTTCCCTGGACATAATCTTAGTTCTGAAGTCTTTTCTTTGCTATTAATGTACCGCCACTAATAGGCCCTTCAGCTTTCTTTGGTTATTAAACCAAAGAACCAACCTGCTGGGTTCAGCTTTCTTTGGTTAAAAGTATATACCTTTTTCATCCTTTTACTTTTAACCTCTTTATATTTTTATAATTAAAGTAGATTTTTTATAGAGGGCTTGCGGTTGGGGGTTGCCTTTTTATCCAATCTGGCAGTCTCTTTTATTTGGAATGTGTAGGCTGTTTGCCCTTAGTATAATTGATGATATACATAGTTAGGTTAAATCTTATCATCTTGTTTTTGAAGAGATTAAACATGAGAAAAGAGGTGTTTTTTTTTAATATTTGACCATATATTTATCATTTCTGGTACACTTGATTGCTTTGCATAAATCCAATTTCCATCATCTTCCCACTGCCAGAAGAACTTGCATTAATATCTTTTATAGTACAGGTCAGTTGGAAATGAATTCTCTTGGCTTTTGTTGGTTTGGAAAAGTCCTCATTTCACCTTTATATTTGGAAGATTTTTGCAGAGTATAGAGTTTTGGGTTTATTTATTTTTTCTTTCAGTACTTAAAAAAATGTCACTTTAGTCTTTTGGTTTGCATAGTTTCTGATAAGAAACCAGCTTGTTTTAGTTTTTGGTCTTCCCTTCCCTATGTAATGTATTTATTTATTTTTTTATTGAGATAGAGCCTCAGTTTGTCACCCTCAGTACAGTGCCATGGTGTCTTAGCTCACAGCAACCTCAAACTCCTGGGCTTGAGTGATTCTCTTGCTTCAGCCTCCTCAGTAGCTGGGAGTACAGGTGCCTGCCACAACGCCTGGCTATTTTTTTGTTTGTTTCCCTTTTTTTTTTTTTGGTTAGCAGGCTTGGGCTAGGTTCGAACCCACCAGTCCCGGAGCATGTGGCCAGCACCCTACCCACTGAGCTATGGGCGCCCCCCCTGATGTTTTAGCCTCTGCTGGCTACCTTCAAAGTTGCTTCTATCTTTGGCTTTCAGATTTTGATTTGTATATGTCTAGGTGGATAACTCTGTAGTTTGATATCTTTTATGATTTTTGAAAAATTCTCACCCCATGTCTTCAGATATTTCTTTAGCACTGTTTTTTTCTCTCCTGTCTTTCTGAGATTCCAGTTGTCTGTTAGAATGTTTGATGTCGTCCTGGAGCTTTTGGAGACTCCATTCTGTTTTAGCTCTTTTTCTCTTGTTTCATTAAGGTCATTTTTACTGACCTCTCTTTTAAGTTTTCTGCTTCTTTCCTCAGCTGTGTCTAGTCTACTGATGAGATTGTTGGAGGAATGCTTTATCCTAATACTGTGCCTGTTACTCTATCATTTCCATTTGATATTTGCCATTTCTTTTTTTTTGAGACAGAGCCTCAAGCTGTCACCCTGGGTAGAGTGCTATGGCATCACAGCTCACAGCAACCTCCAACTCCTGGGCTCAAGCAATTCTCCTGCCTCCACCTCCCAAGTAGCTGGGACTACAGGCACCTATCACAACGCCTGGCTATTTTCTTTTTTTTTGGTTGCAGCCATCATTGTTGTGTGGCAGGCCTGGGCTGGATTCAAACCCACCAGCTCAGGTGCACGTGGCTGGCACCTTAGCTGCTTAAGTCACAGGCACCAAGCTTGATATTGCCATTTCTTATCTATTGAAATCATTATCCGTTCATACTTGTTTTCTACCTTTTCTGTTTTCATTAGATCTTTTAGTGTATGTGTATTAATCATCGCCATTTAAAGTCCCTATCACCTCTGAAATTGCTTTTATCTCTTGACAGCAGTATTGGGTATTTTTTTCCTTTTCCTTTTTGTCTGATAATAATTAATTAAATGCTAAGTATCATGTGTAGAACAGTAGAAATGACTGAAATAAATAGTATGTGAACCTGGAAATTTGGAAGCCCCTTCTTTTAGAGAATTGAGTCACTTAAGTTGGGATTGGGTTTTCTTATAGTTGTCATTACCTTTATTGCGCCATAGACTTCAAGTTCTTCTAGTTATAGGCTGCTGTTACGGTGTGCTTCTAGGGGGGCCTAGGGTTTTGGAGGTTTTTTAAGTATTTCTGGCACCAAGCTTTCAGTCGCCCTTGCGAGCCTGCCCCATAGACAGGTCCTCTCTTTGCGCTTGCCTCTCTGACTCTGAAAGACTATTCTTGCTTTTTACCTGCACGAGCCTCTTGGTAGAGGTCGATGCTGTGTGGGCCAGCCTTAGGCAGAGTCTGTATCTCTGTGTCTTGGCTATTTTGCCCCTTCTTCCTTTTCTTATACAAACTTGGACTATGGTTAGTCTTAGGAAAGAGTTTCCTGTCCCTCCCCCAGCTATAGTGAACCTCTGTCTGGTATCAGTGTTCTGGGCCTAATATGATTTCCTGCCTCTCCCCATAAGTATTGACTATTTTGCTCTTACTCCTTCCTCAGGCACTGTGGATCTTTGCCTGTGCCCTCCGAATGAGAGGGTTTGCTGCCTGTCTTAGTCTATTTTCTATGGCTGAAACAGAATAACAGACTGGATAATGTATAAAGTAAAGAGATTTATTTGGTTTACAGTTCTGTAGGCTGGGAAGTCTGATGTCAGGAAGCCACATCTGGGGAGGGCCTTCTTCCTGTGTCATGACGAGGAGGAAAGCAGCACATGGTAAAGAAGCACTGAGAGATAGAGAAGGGGGCAAACTACTGACCGAGTCTCCCAGGACAGCATTAATCCTTTCCTGTGGGCGTTGCCCTCATGACCTAGTTACCTCTTAAAGGTCCCTCTTAATACCCTCCCAATGGCAAATTTCAGCTGAGGGTTGCAGGGGACATTCAAACTATAGCACTGCCTATGCCCAAACAACCTAAAGTTTTGCTTAGAACAGAAAGTATGGCGGGGTGTGGTGGATCATGCCTGTAATCCTAGCTTGGGAGGCCAAGGTGAGTGGATTGCCTGAGCTTACAGGTTTGAGACCAGCTTGAGCCAGAGTAAGACCTTATCTCTAAAAATAGCCAGGTATTTTGGTGGGCACCTATAGTCCCAACTACTTGGGGAGACTGAGGAAAGAGAATCACTTGAGCCCAGGAGTTTGAAGTTGCTATGAGCTATGACACCATAGCACTCTACCCAGGGCAACAAAGTGAGACTCTGTCTCAAAAGAAAATTAGAGGAGAAAGTATAGGAGAGTAAGTGAGCAATGTATTTCATTGTATCCGTCTCCTAACAATTGCTAATCACCTCTTCTGTTCCTAGGCCACCAAGTAAGAATATCTGTAGTCTCCTGCCCTGCCCCTAGGCTCTCTTCTGAACATAGTAGAGGCCCACAGAAAAGATTTGCATGTTAGTAGTGAGTCTTCTTGTGTACGGGGTAGAAGTGCTCTTTGTTTTATTTTTTAATTTTTATTTTGGAAACAGAGTCTCACTCTGTTGCCCTGGGGTTGAGTAATGTGGTATCATCGCTCACAGCAACCTCAAACTCTTGGGCTTGAGCAATCTTCTTGCCTCTGCCTCCCGAATGGCTGAGACCATAGGCACCCACCACGATGCCTGGCTTGTTTTTTCTGTTTTTAGTAGAGATGGGGTCTCACTCTTGCTCAGGCTGGTCTTGAACTCCTGAGCTCAAGTGATCCACCTGCCTCAGCCTCCCAGAGTGCCAGTATTACAGGAGTGAGTGCCTGGCTTTATTTTTTATTTTTTTTATTTTTTTGAGACGAAGCCTCAAGCTGTCCCCCTGGGTAGAGTGCCATGGCATCACAGCTCATAGAAACCTCCAACTCCTGGGCTCAAGCGAGTCTCCTGCCTCCACCTCCCAAGTAGCTGGGACCACAGGCGCCCGCCACAACGCCCGGCCATTTTTTGGTTGCAGCCAT
>CAUYQV010014083.1:0-45200 GCA_963574575.1 Galagoides demidoff
GTTCTCGAGAATCGCTTCTCAACAATTATTTGTTATTATTACAGTTTAACATTATAAAATTAACAAAAATAATATAAAACTCATATTCTGGCAAAATAGCCACATGGCAGCTGAAAGCCATATATTCCCTTCCTGTTCTCCTGCCCGTTAGTGCATTCTTTCCAAAAATCGGGACTTTTTAAAAATGCCCCAGGACACGAGACAAATTGTTAAAAAGCAAGACTGTCCCACCGAAAGTGGGATGTCTGGTCACCCTATACTTAACATAAAGCCCCCCAAAAATCATTAAACTAGTTTTATTAAGGCAGAAAGTTTGTAGCTGAGGTAGAAAAGAGATGATCCTATATCTCATTAATGAGCAAAATTTCACCTTGCACATCTTTTGAAGAAGTAACATAAGTCAGTTCCTTGAGTATTGATTTTGAAGTTTCATCATTAGGGTTTCAATCAACAACTCTAAAATAAACCTGTAACTGCACGTCATCTGTGTTCCTCAAACTCTGAAGGTTGAGTTCGTTAGGCCATGAAAGGGTAGATGTGTGCTTCCATCATTACTGGACATGTAGAAACCTAAGAAAGTGAGAGAATGTGCAGGATCAAAGTTGTATTTCAGAAGATAAGATTCTAAGACTTTGGAATCTGGACTTGTTCAAGTTCACTGGAGGATTTTAAAAATCATACTTGTGTGTGCCTTGGTGGTGGTAGTGGGGAGACAGAGACAGAGGGGCTAATAGAAACAGTTAAATTATGTCTTCTTAATTAGACAAGCTTCAAAAGTAAGGAACTGTGTCCTATTTCCTGTTATAGCCTCAAATATTCAAAATACCTGAGATTTCATACTTAATACCAGAATACCTAATGCTCAGTAATATTAAAATAGACCTATAGTAAATATATTATCTAAGAGTGTGGACTATAATTTAAATCATGTTCATTTCTCAACTTCTAAAAGGTAATTATATTAAAAAGTCAGTATTATTACACTTCATCAATTCCTGTTTCTTACTGAGAAAGGTTTGAATAATAGTCATAAGCCCGAGGTAGACAATGCTAATTTTTTTCGGTTAGAGCAAGCACCAAGCACAATGACTCATTGGTCCTGTCTCATTTCTGGGCATTCTAAGCCCAGATACCATATTTTTATCAGAGGTTTTGGTAATAGTAGGCCGTTGGCATCAAGTCACTCTCAACTCAGTTTTATTAGTTGTGAACAAATCAAGTATTAGTCTACTCTTCTGGTAAATCAGTAATATTTCATTGTTCAGGTATCCCACAATTTATCCACCCGTGAATGGGAGTCATAATCCAAAGCAATTAAATTTTTAACTCAAATTGTCTAGCTTTAGCCTTTTGGAGCTTTTTAAGTTTATTATTTGTGCTATTTTAATACATCTCCAAACTTGAACATTTCCTTGTTTTCAAGCACCACATGATACTCCTAACTCATTGGGTAAATCAGCCACTTCAGGAATTCCTTTGACTAGACAATGCATGGCTGGCCTTATTTACATAATGGTGTTTTATTCACTTCTTCATGGAACAAAAGTTTCTAATTTTGAGAAAGTATTTATCAATTATTTTCTTAATGGATTACTCATGCAGTGTGGCATAAAACAAACCTTAAACACATGGCACAAAAGATTTTTCCCTTTATACTTCACAAGTTTTAAATTTTAGATTTCAATATGATTTCTACCAATTTAAATTTTGCATAGGTATTGATGTAAGTATTGAAGTCCAATTGGCCAAGCACAATGTGTCAAAAAAACTTGCTCTACTTAACTCCTTTGCATTTTTTATAAATGAAAGGCCAACTATATTGTCCTTTACTGTTACTTGCTGTGTTTCCTTTTTCCTATAATACAGTATCTTGATTACAGCATGTGAAGCTGAGCACTGCACACCAGTTAGTTACCAGTGCTAGGAGAGGAGTCCAATTATATGGAGGACAGTAAAGATAGTCACAATGCCAGCAGCCAAGAATAGAAAGTCAGACATTTCTGCCCACAGTATCTTTGTTTTGGAGTCACCAAAAAAAATCATAAGTATTGGGTGGAAAAACGTTTCTTTCACAAAAGAAGACAGAGAAAGATCAGTTGCAATAGTGGACATCAGTCCTCTTGTTCCTCCTGGCAGCCAGTGCGGGACAATTGGCCAGTGAGCACCCCTCCAATGCTGCAGTAGAAGGATGCTGATACCTCCTGTGAAGTTTAAAATATTAAATGCTGGCAGCATGCATGAGAGCTGGGCACAGACACAGGCTGAATGGAAAAGTACCCACTGAGTCTGAAATAGAGAAAGATATTCCCCCACAAGTGTAAACTCAGATACTGCCTTTCTGACATGAAAGATTTTAGTAAATCCTTCAATATCATTCTTCCCATTGTTTTGGTAATTCTGTACTTTCCCTTTCTATATAAAATTAGCATAAGCTCATCAATACTTAAAAAACCTAGCAAATTAGTGGTTTGCATTCACTCCACAAATCAGTTAGGGGAATATTGACATCATAAAAATGTTGACTGTTTCAGTTCATGAAGTCAGTACGTTTATTCATTTATTAAAGTATTCTTGGTTTCTTATTCAGTGTTTATAGTATTAATATGCAAATCCTATATGTATTTAGTTACCTTTATAACTAATGTTTCTCGATGCTATTGTAAATATTACTTTAAAAATCAACATCCAATTTTCATGACTCTTATGCAAAAATGCAATTCAGTTTCTTACATTGATATAATACCCTGGAACACTCTGAAATTAAATAGATGTTGGTTTTTTTAATAGATGATTATAATTTACATGCAAGGATCAGGCCTTTTATGAATAGAGACTTATTTTCATTCTGTATGCTCTTTATTTTTTCTTTTATGTCACTGACTAGGACTTTCAAAACCAATGAAGGATACCATCTTTTGCTTGATCCTGATTTCATGGAAAGTTTTTTTTATTTAGTGAGTTAGCTGAGTTCGAATGTGTGCTTTATCACTTTTATAGAGTTTTTATTTCTACCATTTTCATTAGATTTTTACTTAAAGTTTTCATCAATCTACTGAAATTACACATGCATGTCATTCCCCCTTTCCATGATGGTATTTAACATATTAATCATAGTTATGTGAAATTTACAGTGAAATAATAACTTCTGTCTAGTTTTGTTGATTGCTTCGTCTTAGAGCAATTGATGCTTTTCAGTGTGCTTTGTAACTATAGCTGAAAAGTAGGCATTTTTTATAATCAAAGCTGACTTTCAAATCTCTATATGTATGTTTTTGAGCATAATACCATGTTTGATTGCACCAGATTATAGTGAATCTTGAAATAAGTATGAGTCGTCTAAATCTTTCTTGCTTTGGTAATTCCAATTAGTGTTTGGACCTCAGATAACATTTGACTAGATTTAACTAATACATGTTTCTAATAATAGAAGATAGTTTATAAAATTATGACTTCAGATTCCAGTGTGGAAATCTGAACATCTTTCCTCCTGGACCCATGCCGTTCTGTGTCCAAATACAAGTTGTATCTATTACAATAAGGAAGAAAAGTATGATGATTTTGCAGATTATTAGAGCTTCCTAGATATCAAGAAATCATACAAGCTTTTAAAAATTATTTTAATCAGAGACTAAAGGAAAATAATAAATGAAAAAGCAAAACGGTAATAAGCCCTTTGTTGAATTAGAGCCTACAAGATTGTAAGTGAACAATTAGCACTTGCTGAATAAACAAGTGGCTGAAGGCATAAGGACATAACAGTGGGTCATTGCTAGATTCTGGCCCATAAATTACAGATTATTGAATCAGGAACATTCGATTTCTATAATATAAAAGTATTACTTGATATATATCAACATGAAGTTCTAATTTTATAAACAAGTTCATACTATTTGGAAAATACATTAGGTAATTCTGCTTAAGTATTATAACAAAAAAGTGTCACTGAGAAACCATTCTCATATACATTTCTTGGAACAGGTTGAATTTCACCATCTCTATAATATGAAATATTTAAAAGATGCTGTAATGTATCAAAATGACTTAATTTAACCAAAACAAAACAAATATTTTAATATTAAGGTACTACATGAGTGAAAATGTTAGTACTCTGAATATAATTTTATATTTTGAAAAGACCCCTGAGGGAATCTGGCAATGAGAGCTGGATGAGAGGCAATTAAACTAAAGCGACCAATTGAAACTAAAAGGCAGAGGGTAAAGCTGGGGTAAAAACTAATAGGAAGCATGAGTTATAAGTATGACCTAATGGTTACTCTTAACATTATTAACATGAAAAAGTTTTCTGTCTGTAAGGCCAAGAAGAGTGTGCTTCTGTGAAATAAGGGGATGAAGGAGTAAGTCTGTTGCTTGAAAAAGAAGATGGAAAAATGCCTCAGCCATCTGAACTCAGTTTCATATTTATGCCAAGTTAAAAGCATTTGAAAGTATCTATGTGATACACATTTTCTCAGAAGCAGAAAGTCAAATACTAAACAACATATCTCTCCTAATACAAATAAGAGATGTGCTATGTTAAGTGAAAGTAAATATTCATTTGCTTAGGATCTGTGTTCTTAAGACAATTACACTCTTCCTTTAACATTTATTCAAACATTAAGCAAATTATTCTTAGGTCTCCTTGACTGTCTTGTATTATAAGAATATTTGATAATTGTAGATATTATATTTCATAATGGCTGTGACTACCAAATTGTTTTATAATAAAATGTAATAAAGCAAGTGATTAATTTAAAAAGAAAGTCTTAATTAGGTTAATGGACCAAATTTTGGAGAGCTGTCATGTAGCCACTGTTTTCTCCCCCTCCCGCATCTTGTATGTAAAGTATTTCTTCAGGAAACAAACCATGGGCAGCGCCTGTGGCTCAGTGAGTAGGGCACCAGCCCCATATACCGAGGGTGGTGGGTTCCAACCCAGCCCAGGCCAAACTGCAACAAAAAAATAGTGGGCGTTGTGGAGGGCGCCTGTAGTCCCAGCTACTCAGGAGGCTGAGGCAAGAGAATCACCTAAGCCCAAGAGCTGGAGGTTGCTGTGAGCTGTGATGTTATAGCACTCCATCAAGGGTGACAAAGTGAGACTATCTCTTCTTTAAAAAAAAAAAAAAAAGAAAGAAAAGAAATCATGCCAAAAATAGATACCAAGGTGACAGATTTTGATTCCTATACCTGGAGAGGAATTTTTGTCTGAAAATCTGTATTAAACTTCTATGCATGGAGGAAAAGCACTTGTATGTTCACAAATATTTTTGTACTTAGAATTCAAATACATGTACCTATTAAAATCCATTAGAGTGCAACTGCCTTATGTGAAGGGATATTCTGTTAATTGCTACTTCATGGCAAATAGCATGACTTGCAATTCATTTTGAATGTAAACAGATATGAAGGGACTAACAACCTGGCTCGACATCATCTAGCAGCATGCTCAGTTGTCTTTGATAGTGTGCATGAGGAAATGACAAAGCTGACTTTCATTTTCTGCATGTGCTTGTTAGAAAAAGTATGGCAGCAGAAGTAGCTTAAATTCTGATAAAATTGGTCATTAATGGGTGGTCTCAAACTAAAAAAAATTCCTTATAAGAAAGGGTATATTTCTATATTTGTGACTGTGGCACATATCTTATATGTAAAATATTTCTCCAGAAAACTCTCAAAAATTAGAAATAGTGGTACCAGATTTTGATATACCTGAAGAGAATTTGTAATCTGTAATAATTGTAGATATTCTTGGGGTACATAGTGATCTTTTAATACATGCAGTGTATGGTGATCAGATCAGGATAATTAGTACATCTGTCATTGTGAACATTTCTGTTAAGAGTATGAAATACACTCCTTAAGCTATTTGAAAGGATATGTTATAATGTACAAACTATAATTGTATAGAACACTAGAATTTAGTTATCCTATCTAGCTGTATTTTTTCATTCTTTAATAAGTCTCTCCCTTTCCCTCCCTTAACTAGAGGCTGGGAAATGTAGGGTTATCTTCTGTTCTACTTTAAACTTCTATGATATCAACTTTCTTTCCACCTATGAGGGAGAATATGGTATGTTTAACTTTCTGTTCCCTTGGATTATTTCTGTCACTATATCCTCCAGTTTCTGTATGGCAACTTTCTTTTATTATGTACTTAAAACCAGAAAACATAAGAATGCTGGAAACTGTTTATGGCAATCATATTTCTAATTCTAATTTGGATACTAGGGAACACAAGTTTTCTTCCTTATATTTTGGTTGTGGATAACGCTTATTCTTTTCAGTAGAAGAGAGAAGAACTAGTCATCAAAGGAATATTCAGGACTTAACATTAGTCTGGGGGAAGGGAGAGTAGGGAAATAGAGAAAAGCATTAAAAGTAATAATAGAATAGAGGCGAAATGCCTACGTGCTTCTGGCCAAAAAAGCTATTTGAGAGAGAGCAGCGAAAAGACTTCGTGCAGAGTCCCATATGGCCAGGTTGGTTGCGGGCCTAACTTGACCAAGACTCTGGTTGGAATGGCATTCCCAGAGATGTCCAGATGCGTTCAGGAATTAAGGTTGACTTTAACGCCAATAAAAAAAGCCCTTTGGAAAGATACCCATCAGTAACCTTTCCTGATCCATGGTAAGTGACAAAGGTTGCTTGCTGATGGGTTCAGGAAAGGAAAGGTGCTCACTGACCTCAAGAGAAGAGGAATTTATCCAATGCACACAGGTATCTAATGGTACAGATGAAACCTGGGCTCATAAAAGGCTTTTGAGAAGTCCAGCCTGAAAATTCCTTATAAAAGTTTCTAGCAACACCCCCCCCCCCCACCAACTTAAGACCTACATGGGAGCAGAGGTTTGCACACAAATTCCTCTATGCCCAAGAAGTTTCTTTATGTCTTGCTTAAAGATTCGAAGTAACAGCCTCCAAACTGGCAAGGTCAGCAAGGGCTGGTATTCAATCTACCTTGTTTCTACATAGTCTCAGGCTTCATCAGATAAGAGGGAAGTAATGACTGGCATATTCTTCCTTAAGTTATGTTAAACTGGGTTATGTTGAAAGGGTTATGCTTAAAGGTGTGTGTTGGGTGGATTATCAGATTACTAGGAAGGAGCTACTTACAGAGTGGGTGGTCACAAGATGTTTAAATGGATTAATGAAGTCATTGATGTCCAATGTGTGTGCAGAGGGATTGTACTGAATATTAATGAGGTCATTGCTGTATAGTGCGCATGCACAAGATTCCCTATATAAACCAACCATAAAGAAAGCTCGTCTTTTTGCCTGAGCGAACAGATGGTCACCTTTATTTAAAACACAATTTCAATAAGTGTGCTTATTCTTTGTGACACCACTTTTCCCTGACACCCTTACGACAATAGCAGAACATCAATAAATTAGTATCTGTCTGCTCTTTCTCTCCTGAATTGCAAAATTTTAAATAATTTAGAATTGATGCCTAGTCTATCTCATTGTACGAAAGCTGAAATTATGGTTCAGTGGTGTCAGACTTCCCCAAGCCCCATGAAGGCTTAATGGTAAAAATGTCTTATAAGTACCTTTCCTTAGTACCCTTTCTTACCATACACCACTTCTTTAGGTGATTTTGATGAGCATTATAATAAAAATATTCATAAATACTAATCTTGTAATATCTTGAGGATACAGGGTTCCCCTATTCAGAGCTGAACAGGAACCCTCATTTTCTAGGTCTTGGCAAAGGACCTTTCTAGACCTACTCTGGACTCACGATCAGGGAAAAGCAGCCCGATTGGTATCTTATGGGTACATTCCCCCCTGGAAAGAGAAAAACATTCCTTGCCACCTCATTTGAGAAAGGGACTGTAAGGAGCACATTCATTTGCTAATACTTTTATTTGCTAATCAATATGGGCCCAATGGTTTGTCTGCCAGCTCCTGGCCAAGTGTGACCTACATTCCCAAGACTCCCCCTGCTCACAGGCAGAGTATGAACCTTAGAAAAAGGTCCACAGGGGCTTCCCTCTTGGGTTTCTGCATTGGCTGCCAGAGGTTCTGTTGCCCTTATTTTCTGCTCTGTTCCTTTCCCTGTCAATAAACTCTATCTTATCCCTTATCTGCATGACCTGTGGGTTCTTTGAATTTCCATAGGCCAAGGACTTGGCAAAGAGAGAAATTCTGGCAATGTATTTTGGGGAACTCATCTGGGATTTGAGATCTCCTGTGGTAAGCAGTGGGGCCACTGCTGGACTCTGTCCTGTTTTTGTCCTACAGTCTTGGGTATGGAAACAAACAGCCAATCACACAAATAAGCATGGCTGCTGACTTTCAAGCCATAGATAAAAGAATACTAGGACAAATCTTTGACTCTCCATTGGCTCCAGCAAGGAGTGTGGCTCCCACAAGGATTGTGCTCCCTCCCCAAGGGGAAAGAGAAAAGGAGCACAAGAGAATGTTTGGAGGCTTTTAAGCCTATTCTTTGATGCTATATTTATCTCTGGTTGAGAGCCTTCTGGCAAATCTGAGTGTGCACTCCAGCTCTCTTACTGTAAGCCATGCCTCAGGGGTCCTAAGCCTCTTCTGCTCATCTCTACAGACCTTTGCTATCTAATATGTGTTTCCTTGTGGTTGTGTCCTTTGTTTGACAGTAACTGCATGTCATGAAGGGATTGCTTTGTGGACATTTTCTTGCATTTCTCAGCTGCACTGAGTGTGTTTTGAAGGGTCATTTTCATTGCATTTCCCTCCAAAGTTGATTTTAATTGGTTTTCCTGTGTGTTTGCAAAAAAAGACTAAACTGTATTGCACTTAAAGAAAACTCTTGGCTCCTGGATGGTGCCTATGGCTCAAAGGAGTAAGGCACCAGGCCCCATATGCCAGAGGTGGTAGGTTCAAACCCAGCCCTGGCCAAAAACTGCAAAAAAAAAAAGAAGAAGAAAAAAAACTCTTGACTCCTAAGAGAAGGAACCTTTTACTGCTCCCTGAAAGGCTCCCCTGGTTGATCAGGAGCCTCTGTAAGAGTAGCCCAGGGCAATTCCTTAAGGCAAGAGTGGCCCTATAGGGAACACCCCCAAATTGAAAGATGACTTGTCCATGAAATGCATATAAAAGCCAATCTCTTGGGATTTGGAGCCTTCCCAGAAGATTTCAGGTCTCTGGGGAGAGAAACTGAGACCTGTAGAGGGTGGAACTGGCTCAGTGGATGACACCCTGAGAAGCCACACCTACAAGCACATTTTAAACCCCCTTTTCAGCCCCTTCTTCAAAATACAGAAAATTGGAGAAAAACTTAAAGAAAATGACCCTACTGGGTTTCTTTGGTCTATTGGTATGAATGGAATAGTTCAAAGATTCTAAGATGTTGGCTCATTACAACTAATTCTGATGTAAAAGTTCTAATATGTCTCTGAATGTTTATCCCACTGCTGTGACGTTAAAATTCCCCAAACCTGTTTCTTTTGACCTTGATTCTGCTGAGTTTAGTTATTATTGCCTTGCTGCCTTTGGGGGAAAGCTTAAAGGTTACATATGCCCAGAAGTTACTGGAATAACCAGTTCGGAAAATCTCACTCAAGGTAACTTGAACAGAAACTCCATTCCAATGAGAATTAGCAATGGGTAGCCCCAGTAAAAGGCCACTAAATCTGGCCAACTTGCTCATTCTGCCTGTGGCACCAGTGGGCAAAAGTTGCTATGTTGGTAAGCATGAATAAATCTGGGCAAGTGACTCTGTGAGGTGGTCACACACCTCAGTAGGTGCACAGAGGAGCATTTCTGTGGTTGATAACCAGATGCGAATGATCTGTGTCCTTTCAACTTTCAGCACCCCACTAGGAAGCTAGGATGCATTTTACAAGCATTGGAACCTCTAAGGAGAGCATATTTAATCTTCTATGTACTAAACCTTGGTGCTAATGCACTTTCTTCATGGAGAGCAGCAACCACCAGAGGACACTTTAGGCTGTCTCACAGTTTGGCTTATTTTGCCCCAGGTTATCTTAGGCTACACAGAAATTCCCAAGGCAGACACTGCTACCCGATCTGACTTGCTAATAACACCTTCCTTGCTGTCTTCAACTGCTTCAGGGGAGGCGAAGGAATTGAAGAAAGAAAAGCCAGTCCCAGAGACTTTCCCTGACCCTGCAGAGGTGGGAATGTACAGACCCCTTGAGTGTGTGCCACATTCTCCTTAGCTAAAGGGAAACAAATCAAGAACACTGGGGAAACTATTCAGGTGATAAACACGCGAATGTCTTCCAAGAGTTAAGACAACAGTCTCAACCTCTTGTGGAGAGATGTATAATTAATCACTACCCAGAAATGAAAGAAAAGCCCTAAGAAAGACTTAGAAAGTGGAGTAAATTGTGGTTCATAACAATATGTCCCTTAAAAAAGACGAGGTACCCCATGGAGGAATAGGTACTTTAAAGACCCTAAGCACTACTGTAAGTTTGAGTTTGCTGAAAGCTATGATGGCAGGGCACTTCCTGGAGGGTGACAAAATGAGACCCCCCCCCCCAAAAAAAAAAAAAAAAAACCTCAGTAGGACTAAGAATTGTTCTTCTACCCTAAGTGAGACGCTGAGAATTGTTCTCAGTTGCCTTCTATCACTCAGGAAAGGGACCAAAAAAACCTTCAGCTTTTCTCAAGTAATCTCCAAAGGCATTAGAGATTTACCCAATTTGTACCTGACTCTTCAGAGGGCCAAATTATTTTAAAGTATAAATTCATTACTCAAGGGACTCCAGACACTAGGAGGAATTTACAAAAATTGGTTCTAGGCCCTGAACCTAATTCAGAAAACCTCCTAAAAGGGACCTGGTTGGTCATTGCTAATTAAACCAGGAACAAGGACAGACAAACAGTGGCTCCAGTCAAATGGTGCAGCCTGGCAGGCAAGCCTTATCTAGTGTTCAGAAGTAATTACTGGAGATCAGCCGGTCCCCAGAGGTGAAGGCCTCAGGGATGGGAGCTCCTCTGGCCTCTGACCCTGAGCAGCCTCTCATGGCTCTGGGCTCATCTGTCACTGCCTGAGAGCCCCAGGTGCACCTGACTGTGGGAGGCCAGGAGATAAGAGCTCTCCTGCCTGAACTTCTCTCAAGTCCTGGATTCCTGATCCCCCAGTCCAAATCTATCAAAGGGACTGTCTGGAAGGCCAGTTTCCAAATCTTCTCTCTACTCTTATAGTAGGTGAATTTGGATATTCTTTCATGTCTTTCTAGTCAAGCCTAAAAATCTTAAATCTACTAAGGGCCAGGCACAGTGTCTCATGCCTGTAATCCCCTGCACTCCGGGAGATCCAGTTGGGTGGATTGACTGAGCTCAGGAGTTCGAGACCAGCCTGAGCAAGAGTGAGGAAAAAAAAAAACAAAACCCCAAAACCCAAACCAAAAACGAATAAAAAAAAACGAGCTCAGGGTAGGGAGTAAGGCTCTGTCTCAAAAAACAAATACAAAAAAAAAAAAAAACCACCTGGGTGGCGCCTATGGCTCAAAGGAGTAGGGCGCTGGCCCCATATGCTGGAGGTGGTGGGTTCAAACCCAGCCCCAGCTAAAAACTGCAAAAAAAAAAAAAGAAAAAAATAGAAAAAACCCCACCTATTTAAAACAGGAATAGCAGGGCAGCACCTGTGGCTCAAAGGAGTAGGGTGCTGGCCCCATATGCCAGAGATGGCAGGTTCAAACCCAGCCCTGGCCAAAAACTGCCCCCCCACAAAAAAAGAAAAACAGGAAAACAATGTATGTAAATATGGGAAAAGATCTTATGCCTTCCCCTATTTAAAAAACAGATGTAAACCCTGAAAGTATGGACAGCTGAAGGACAAGTAAATAGGTTCTGTCAGTGGTAAAAAGATACGAATAGACTGAGCACATAAGGCCCAGAGTCATCAAACCCAAGTCATGCCCTGATAACCTTATATACCCTACTTCACATCCAGACTCTGAGACCTGCTGGTAGTAAAGGAACAGCTGCCAGACACACCCCTCTCCTCGCTATAATCCTGTTGACTCTAGTAACTTGGGGAAAGAGACAAAATATAATGTCCTTTCAATGAGATGAAAAATGTTCAGACTTACCTGGCTAAAATGTTATGGATGTGTCTGGCTTGTCTTGCAGGAAGAACCCTACACAGATCAGGTGTTTTCCATCCACCTCAAAACTGGTAAACCTGCAGGAGAGTGGAAAGTCCTCAGATTGCCTCACCTCCTGTGTCAATTTGGCTCTTAGCCCTCTCCAGACAACTACCATATCTTACGCTAACAGGCATACTAAAATTCCTAAATAATGGTTTTTGCTGTATGGGCAGCAGACTTTTTCTTATGTTGTGGCTGATAGCACTAAAGGACTCTGCTCTTTGAGGAGATTAGCACCCTTCTCACCTGGGGCATGGGGCTAGAATAACACCTACACTGAAGATACCCAGCCAGCCTAAGATCATAATCTCCCAGCTGGAGTGATGTTCACCTATTCAACCAGACTGAGTACATTTCCCGGCCTTTATTTAAAATGCCAGCTATAGTAATTGAATTAAAGATTGATCAACTAGCTCCTACCAGAGTAAAAGCCTTGAACTCCAACTCACAAGCTATTAGCACTATTAGCACTCTAAACATAGAACTCAAACGAGTTCCAGGAAGCTGTCTTAGAAAACCAAGCAGCTATTACTTTTTTGACATAATCATAGATATGCAGAATTGAAATGAATGAACTGTTCTAACTTGTTCTCTTGATTACATAATTCAGGTTCCTTAAGAGCTTTAGTGATTGGTATAGGAATTATTCTTTAGAACTATTTGCATATTGTTGCATCCAGCATATCCCCCCACCCCCATTTTATGTACCACTGCAACGGATGTTCTCCTAGGTATCACAAGATTAACTATTCAAGACAATGTTCAATCCAGATTTCAATTTACCATGGAACCCTGGATCACCCTCCTCTGAGGAATCTCTAACTGCCCCCACTTTGTCATCGTCCATATTCAGCCGGAAGCAGTTTGGAGCGGTCAGTGACCCTTTTTCCCTACCAGCAGTTAGAGCTTCTATCTGGGGAGAGAGTATTGATACAGGCTTCCTCCATTCAGAACTGACAGGGGACCCCCATTTTCTAGGCCTGGGCAAAGGGTTTTCCCAGACTCCATTTTCTGAAGATCAGGGAAAAGTGGTCTAGCTGTTATCTCATCTGGGCAGTCCCCCCTGGAATGAAAAACATACTCCTTACCACCTCACTTGAGACAGCACATTCATTTGCTAATCAGTATGGGTAGAATGTTTTCTGTCTACCAGCTCCTGGCCAAGTGAGACCTACATTCCCAAGCCTCCCACTGCTGAAAGGCAGTAAGAGAACCCACAGAAAAAAGCGGATAGGGGCTTTCATTTGGGAGTCCTTCCCTCTGGTGCCAGAGGTTCTGTTGCCCTTCTTTCCATCTCTATTTCTTTGACAATAAACTCTATCCTTTTGCTTATCTGCATGGTCTGTGGATTGATTCTTTGAATCTCTGAGGCCAAGGATGCAGCATAGAGAGAAAGTCTGGCACACTGGACACTGGTTCTTGGTAGCTTAATGGGGTCTCTGGGTTAAGATCAGGGCCATGTACTAGTTCTTCAATAACTGTTCTCTTTTTTTTTTTTTTGCATTTGTCTAATACTGAAATTTATGTTGTTCCTATACTTTATCTCATTTCTTTATTACTATTGTAAGCTGGGATCCAAGAATCTTGTTTCTCAGAGGTTTTTGAGATGCAGAAAAGCTAAGAGAATTAATCTAAATTCATACAAAGTCTGTTGAACTCAAGCCCAGGTCGCATGATGACATTTTTCTTTTTATGGTTCTGCCACAGTACCTATATAAAGGATAAAATAGTGTCAATTTCTTCCTCTTGAATTAATAATTCATACTTTGTGTGTTCTAAGGTTCACCTGACAGTGTCTCAGGGAACCCTGTGAAGGAGGCTCTGCTGACGTGAGCTACAATGGGAAACATGGACCACATGGACTTCTCTAAGAAAATGGCATTCTGTTTTTGAGGGTACAATATTTAGACAAGTAAAACATTAACCAAAGATAGAAATGTAGTTCAAGAAAACAGCACATGTGGCAACAACTGCATCATTCTTAAAATTGCTCATCAAAAGACCACGCCTAAGTGATTTTAGAGGAGGTCATTATTGCTTCTGGCTACAAAATAAGAATAATGCACTTGGAGGGGATGGAATCTGAAATGGGAGTTTATGCTGAAACTGCCTGACACTGTCATGTCACAGAAGAGGTTGGTGGGAGGTGCACGTTAAAAGATAATGGCTAAGTCTGTATTAAGATTCAGTGAAGTACTACTGAGCATTTGTGGTAAAGTGAATTTATAACTTTGTTTATTCAACAAGGACCCAATTTCTGGAACATTCTAAGGAAGCATCTTTCTTATGCTTTTTTCATAATAATTGGGTTTCAAATTGCTGAGATACATCCTCTGGAAGCTATTTCCCCCACACAAACACAGCTCCAAACACAAATCTTTCACAGGAATGAGGAAGTATAGAAATCTTATATTGCAGGGAAGCTGTTATATTGAAGTATGACGTGTACAGTAAAGTCTGCAAATCATAAGTGCACTGTATGCAATCTTTACAAAGAAACACCTGCATAACTAGCATCTAAATCCAAACCTTAAAAGAGACACAGTTACTTCTAGGGATCTCCTAATCCTTAACCAAGTATGTACTCTTCTATATCTGATTTTGTTTACTCAAGTACAGTGTATCACATAAAAAAATCTAATTTCCATTCCTGAAATGTTCAATTGTATTACCACATATAATTTATCTTTTCTACTTTTGTGGGTGCCATGAAAAGTTTCTACAAGTATTTGTGTACATGTCTTTAGTGCATTCATGAACATATAATTTCTGTTGGGTACATTTCCAGAGATGAAATTGTTGTATCATAAGATGACTTATTATAGCTTTACTATATATTGACAAATAAAGTCTAGTTGCACCTATTTACATGAGCCATCCCCAACCCGTTTGGCACCAGGGACAGGTTTCATGGAAGATAATTTTCCATTGGTTGGGGGGATGGTTTGGGGACAATTTGAGTGCATTTATTTCGCATTTTAATTCTATTATTACATTGTAACATACGACTCACCATAGTGCAGCATCAGTGGGAGTCTGAAGCTTGTTTTCCTGCAGTGAAATGGTCCCATCCTATGTTTGCAGCTGTTCCATGATGCTAGCACCACTGCCGTAGCTCCATCTCAATCCATCAGGTATTAGATCCTCATAAGGAGCGTGCAATCTATCTACCTTGCAAGCACAGTTTATGGTAGGGTTCATGCTCCTATGGCAATCTAATGCTGCTGCTGATGGGAGCGATGAGGAGCAGCTGTAAATATGGACAAAGCTTCATTTGTTTTCCTGGCCTGTTACCTTCTGCTGTGCAGCCTGCCACTTCCTAACAGATCAAGACCCATATCTCTCATCCATAGTGAGAGTCTCCATTTTTCTATTTTCTTGACACCACTTGATACTGTCATTCTTTTGCATTTAGATATGTGTATAGCTGTCTTTGGAGTTATAATTCATACCTTAACAGTGAGCAAAGTTGTTGATCTTTTCATGTCTTATTTTGGATTTTCAAGTTTTCACTAAATATTTTTTCATTTCTACAAATTGGACCAATTGTTTTATATTGATTTGTGGTATCGACTTGATTTCTTGGCAAAATAAAATTTTGCAGATATTGTCTCCCAGCCTATAGCTAGCCTTTTATTGAAAAAAAAAAAAGTTGTAGAAGAAATGATTTTAATTTTCATAGTTTGATTTATTCTTTTACTTTTATTGCTTTTTAACATGTTTTTAGTATTTGTGGTTTTATATTTGAAGTTTTTATAAATGGCATCATTTAGCATTTCATTTTCAAAATTATCAATAATTTATAGTCAGTGCCATTGGTATACTTTTATATATTAACACTGCATCCCCAAACATTCCTAATTTCTCTTCTTAATAATACTAATGCAGCATTATAGTCTTTAGAATTTTTTAATGTACAATATTTCATCATCTGTGAATAGTGATGGATTTATTTTTCACTTTTATTCCTTTTGCATTTTATCAAATATTTTTTCAAGCATGCAGCATTTCAAATATAACTTTAAAAGACTTTATAATTTTTTTTCATTGTGTCTGTATTAGCATGGTAATATTTATCAAAACATAAATACACTTAAAAGGAAGAATAGTTGGTAATGAAGAAATCTATCTTATATAATGAAGAGACTTTCTTAGGAAGCCCTCAGGGAAGTGCCCAATGTACAGTTCTATGTGTCCTTGGCGAGAGATGTCAGATGACAGAAATACCTGAGGTCTTTTTGATCTCTAGGCTTCAGGGGAATACAAGGGTTTCTCAGCAAAGAGGATCTGATGAAGGCTGATACTGACCAATAGAGACACAGGGTTAAAAGAGCAACAATCCAAATACTTCAAAATTGTACTCTGAAGATAGGAGCTATCTCTCCTTTTAAGGAACTGGCTATTTTTCCTTTCCTTGAATCAGAGCCTTTCATAAGAACTTTGTCTAGCTCTAGTAAGGAAAGACTAAAACATTAAGGAATACTTTCAGGTAGCAGTTATACCTCAGAGATTCTCTAAATCTAGACAAAAGTATTGACTAAGACAGTGATTCTCAACCTTCCTAATGCCTCACTTTATTTTCATTGTTAAAAAGGACTCACAACCCACAGGTTGACAACTGCTGGACTAAGATATTGAGATATTTTTTAAAATGTCTTTGTCATTGATACAATAAAAAGGTCATACCTTTTAAGCAGCAACTTTGAATATTCTACAAAATTGCCATTTTTTCTATAGCCAGAGGTTTTCATTGAATAGTCAAGCAACTGTCATTGAAAATAATAGTCAAACAGATGATGTCCATTTCCCATTCATAGGGAAGTCTTCCTACCTCAACAGATACCTATAAGAAGTGATGCATAGGGATACTACTTACCTTCTATTTGACGGTAAAGAATAGAAAATCTCCAGATAAATAGGACATCAAAGAAGCCATAACCATTTGTCTCACCTTATGTTAGTTTACAACTGATGCCTACCTATTTAAAAAATAATTGCTTGCCACCTTTGCTTTATTTAGGATAGATAACATATCAAATTTTGTACATAGGTGAATAGTTTCCACTACAAAGTTTATATCTTAAAACAAGTTATTTGTTCAGAATTCCATGATGTTGGTGGATTCAGCTGGTTGCTATTTCCTCTAGTCTCTTTTTTTCCCTCTGCTAGTCATCTAGCAACTTGACTGTGGTGGGATGACCAAGATGATATCACTCACATATCTGGTGGTTAGTTGTGGCTGATGTCTGGGATGATTTATTCTCAATTTGGCCCAGCTAGTAGGTTACTCTACTGGAGCACAGGGCAGTGTTCTAAGAGGCCAAATCCTGATGAAGTACTAAAGTGTCTGCCTGCTTTATCACTGACCTAGCCAAGTCACATGGCCAAGGCCCTCATCAATGTGTAAAGGTTGGGTACAGGGAGGTATGACTTCTTGGTGATCTTTAATAACAAGATCCTATAATGCCCTAGTAGACATAAGACTATAGTTAATTTTTCACATTTCTGTTCTTGGTTTCATATGCTCAAAAAAATGTTTTGAGATTTTAGACTTTAAAAGAAGCAAAAATCTCACACAGTAGAACAGAGTCCTGGTATACTTCCATCCACTTCCTATGGAGGTGACATCTTTCACAGTAGATGAAACATAGATTATACACATAGTACAATTAAAAGTTAAACACTGGTGCAATGTGATATGTATTAATTAAAAACACAGCTTTATTCAGGATGCGCTGCTTTTTCTGATTTTTCTCTTTCAAGATTCAATCCATCTTTCCGTATTGTATCTCCTTAGTTCTCCAGTTAATTTGTGACAGCTCCTAAATCTTTCCCTGCCTTTCAAGATCTTGACACCTTTGGAGAAAGCTGGCCACTTAATTTGTGAAATATCTCTCAATTTGGATTTCTTTGAGGCTTTTCATAATTAGATTTAGCATATGTATTTTGGGGCAAGAAGACCTCAGAAGTGATGTCCCCTTCTCAGTGCATCTAATAGGATATTCTTGATGTCAACTAGTAGTGATGTCCTGATATTAACTGATCACTTGGCTCAGCTAGTATCTAGTATATTTCTCCACATTCCTTAAGGATAGTTCTGGAATCAAGTACATTTCCAAGGAGAAAGGAAGAATGTGTTAAATATTTTGAATTTTACTAAGCTTTTTCTACCTCAGTTTCTTCCGGATTGTCCCTCATCTTAAATTTATATGATTTTTTTTCTTCTACATCACTAAGATTTTACATAATTCGGTTTTTGCTCTGTGTATTTTTAAACAGCCATTAAGAAACTATCAAAATTCACTCAAATAGTATAAGATATTTCCTTATGATAAATATAACTCTGTAGTTTAGTGACATGAAAGACCCTTGCACCAGTTAGAAACTGATTTATCCAAATGACTTTTGTATGTTTTTAATGTTTTATATTTAGTCATGTCTGTCCTGCAAGCAGAGACAGAGATTGGTTTTATTTTTACTCTGGACTATCTTCTCAAGCATGATATTTATTTATTCATTTATTTTTTTATTTTTTATTTTTGAGACGGAGCCTCAAGCTATCCCCCTGGGTAGAGTGCTCAATCGGCTAAAGCATGATATTTATAACAAGATTGGCAGGTCGAAGTAGTGTCTCCCTCTGAAGCTATAAGTTGGCTCACTCTTACTGACTATTTATCCCAGATTGATATTCTAAGCTCAGGATTCCTCTTTTGTTACATAGCCCCCTGTTTACAGTCATTTGGTCTCATTGCATTTCATAGTAGGAAACTGGGCCAGGGACATGGCACAGGTAAATGCTAATTAACTTGGTATTGTGAGTCCTAAAGTCCTTTATCTCTGATCCAGGAATATCACAGATTCTGGGAAGATAAAAATGTTTTGATAGCTGCCTGTGAGGATTCCTCTAGGTCACTTTGTAGCATCTTACACTGAAAAAGGACCTAGAGGAGACTAATGGCAGATGGAAATGTCAAGCTGGAGAAAAATAGTTGTGTATTTTTACAAATGGAAATAAAGCATTTGGATTTGTGGGAAAAATAAGGCTTCCTAAGAATATATATTTTCCACCAGAAAACAATACAAATCTCAATTATTTCCCTATGTTATTTCATTTTATTCCATATGATGCATTTTATTTGAAGTAATTGTTTTTAGTTCCCCAAATGTTAATAAAAATACCAATAGAAAAGTAGATTCTGGAAAGACTTATAGAACCACTGCATATCCTCTCAGCCCTTTATCCCTTTAGCAATAACCAGTGCTACTGATGTCGTGTTCCCCTACACATCACCAGTAATAGGAGCATATGTCAACATACACAACTTTAGTTAACATTTTTACTACAACTAGGCTTATTTTTTCTTCCTAACTTAACAAATATCTTGGAGACCTTTTATGTTAGTATATTTGGATCTACTTAATTATTGCAATTGCTGCTAAATATTACTCAATTTATTCATCTCTTCCCCAACTTACAGACATGTATACATGAACATGCATGTGAATGTATTTGCTGATAAGATTTTTTAAAGAACTTATTTAATCTTTTTTCTCTGGCTCAATATTTGGTGTTACTTTCTGAATTCTGTAAACTAGCATTTCTCTTGATTTTTCACCACTATAAGCAGTACTAAAATGATACCCTCTGATCATATGTTCATTTCCAGACGTACAGTATTCCTAAAGGAAAAGATCCTAATGACAGAACGTCTTGTTCAAAACATTGCTATTTTAAAATCTCCTTGTAGATAATTTCATTTTCTATCTTTCTTTAGTTAAACTTCAAAATTATTTTGCTCTAATATGATGACTAGCCTGACTATTACAATATTTAGTATAAGTAGTGTTTTGGGTACCTTGATTCATTCCTGTTAAGGGCAATAGTGTTACTTTCTAATAGAATAGTGTTCTCTAAGTTGATTTTCTAAATATTTTATCAGTTAAAACTTCATTATTTGCCTAGGTTGCCTTGCATTTTTGTCCAAAATTAAACTTGATGTTTATTAAATGAGTTTTATGTAACTCTTTAGATGTGACGTGGACTTTATTTTTTACTTTTGCTAATCAAAACCATCCTTGAGATGAGTTCAACTTGATCTTTTTTTAAAATATGGTGCTCCATTTTTGTTTAGCATTTTCTATTTATATACATGAGATTCTACAACTTTAAATACTGACTTTTGGTATTAAATATCATGCTGAAGTCTTCAAATTTGTTAGGATGTAGTTCCTATATTTCTAGTACTGAAGGTTTTGTACGCCTTTGAAAGGTTAACCCCATGTGCCAAGACAGTTCTAGATCATTTGAATATTTCATCTAAGGCTTCTAGTTGGGAAAACTGAACAATCACTTGTTATGCACTTTAGAAACTTGCATTTCAAAGTGAAAGGAGTTACTGAATTAGAGGTGACTGCTTACATTGCAAACTTGTTAAACATATTCCAACTCTATAATTTTAGGCAGTTATCAGGACAATATTCATGAACTTTCACATTCTATGTGAAGGTTACCAGGAAGTCCTCTAAAGGCATCTTTTGACACAATCAATTTTGACATTTATGATAGCACAAAACAATGTTCGATGCAATGAAACACATGGTCCCAGGCAATGGGACACATTAGTGCATTTCACCTATGTAAATAGAACAGCTACTCATATCAGTTCCATTTATAGCACACAATGAAGAGAAATGCTGAAATGAAATCATCAGGACCAAAGAAATGAGTATTTCAGAATACTTTTAGATGAGTCCAAATGTAGCAAACCCTACTTAAGTGGATGTTTGCAAAATTCGATTCTCTGCTTTTAAATTCAAATACAACAGGTCCTAGTCACTTCCTGCTGGGGCCACTCTCTGTGTGGAGTTTACAGGTTCTCCGTGTGCCCATGTGGGTTTTCTCCAGCATTCTATATTCTTGTATCCCAATGATGTGCACATTAAATTCATGCATAAGGTCCTAATCTGAATGAGTATGTGCTGTGTGAGTGTACCCTGTGATAGTTTGGCATCCTGGCCTGGGATGGCTCTCACCTTTGGGTCCAGAGCTACTGAGATATGCTCCGGGCTCCCATGCCCTGGAACTGAAATAAGCCACTGAATTCGTTACCTTATTAATCTTTCTTAACTGCATGTATAGCTCATTTATTTCAGTGTTAGAAGTTTTGGGTCTTTGTTTAGAAGTTTAATGATGTTTCTGTGTCCAGAACTGATATAGGAACATAATTCTTGCTATATCAATTAGGTTGTAGTAGACGTTTTATGATACTTGTTTCCGTTAAAGTAGCAGTTCCACGGGGGCCGATTGAGGACTTAAAATATAGATTTATTATATGAAGAATGTAGATTTTTTTCTTTTTGAAAGAAAGGATTACTTCTTTATGAAGGAGAATGCTGGCTCAGTGTTTGTAGCACAGTGGTTATGGCACCAGCCACATGCACCAAGGCTGGTGGGTTCGAACCCAGCCTGGGCCAGCTAAACAGCAATGACAACCACAACCAAAAAAATAGCTGGATGTTGTGATGGGTGCCTGTAGTTCCAAGAATTTGGGAGGCTGAGGCAAGAGAATCACTTAAGTCCAAGACTTTGAGGTTTCCGTGAGCTGTGATGCCATGGCACTTGAAGATGGCATAGTGAGACTGTCTCAAAAAAAAAAAAAAAGCCATTCTAGGGTGGCACCTGTGGCTCAAAGGAGTAGGGCACCAGGAGAGTATACCAGAGGTGGTAGGTTCAAACCTGGCCCCAGCCAAAAACAGCAAAAAATAAATAAAATTTTTTAAAAAGCCATTCTAGATTCAGCTGTCATTAAATTTATCAATTCTTTAGCAAAACTAAAATATGCATTGCTTTATTTTGCATTGTATACTATCTCATTTTGTGTTTCTTACATATTTTTACTCTACAGATTTTGTGTTGTGACTTGCACAGCTGAGAAAGAGACTTGGACCCCACTTGATACAATAATAAGTAGAATTTTATTACACCTGCACAGGGGGCTGTTGCTCTGGAAAGCAAGCAGCACTGAATGAAGGGCAGGTGGGCCATTCATACCTTGCACTTTGTGTAACTCAGCATAAGCAAGCATAAACAGAAGCCAGATATTGTGGTTAGCTAACATTAGATCATGGGTGACATTGGGGGGTTACATAGTTCAAGGCAGGGGTACATAAATTGAGAAAGTTTCCAAAGAACTTGGGACTTTCCACCAAGGACTTTTTCTGGCATCTACCCCTTCCTGCATACTTCCTTCTCTTTAGGCCTCTGCTTGGAATTTTACCTCCCCACCCTTATGGGGGCTGGGACTAAAAGACTCTGGAGTCGTTTCTTTTTCAAAGATAAAGGGCTTGGTTATCACAATTCGGTTTCATATTTTCCCAGTTAAACCTGCATTTGAAGTTTCCCTCAGAGCCATAGCAATGGAGTTCCCAGAAGAGAATGGTGCAAACAGCCCTAATGTGGGGCCAGTTGGGTCTCCAAAGAAGGAAGCACTAGGGGCCACGCTGATCAATCCAGAATATTCATCAGGGAAGCTTACACACAGGGTGCTGCAGCATGTCCTCTGGAGAACAGGGAGAGAAAGGAACGTTTTTATCTGTGATAGGTTCTCAGCCACGAGGGCAAGGTAAAGGGTTTATATGAGAGTTTAAGAAATTTGGCTCAGGGAAGGGGACGGTTTCTTTCAGAGTCTTAATTAATGTTTTTATAACCTGGGGATGTTCATAGCCCCAGCTTGGCTTCACGGTTCTAGAGAGGGGAAAACATGTTGATGGCTGAAAATCACTGCGTGATCAAAGCATTTATTATATCTTGGTCAAGGCACAGAAGCAGAGGTGAACTGGGGTCCCTGTTGTTTCTTTCAAAATTTTAATAAATCTTTTGTAATAGTTTATTGGTTGGCATTGTTTATTTCTTCTATTCTTCAAAGATACTAAAGATAATTTTTACACTTTTATGTTATTATATCTGATTTTCCTTAAGAATTCATATTTTTTGTTCTTGAATCTTCTAGTGACTCTTTAGTTCCTACATTTTGCAATTATATTTATGCTTTTTTGATATTTTATTGGATTTATTAATAGGAATGCTAATTGATCTGTACTGAGGATATCTTCTAGAGTGATTCTATAGTTATTTCTTTTTTCATAGCTATGGTTTTTTCCTGTTAATTTCATCATAAGTACTTATGTTATAGGTACCTCTGCATAAATGTAATTTTTAATGGTTGTTTAACATGCATAGTTGAATATAACCATTTAATCATTCTGTTCTTAAACATTTTGATTTTTTTTCATTTTACACTATTTAATGACAATAAAATGAGATTCCATGAAAGTAGAAAAACTGAGCAATATGATAGATTTGCTTTAGCTGAGACTGGTGCCCCTGCACATGGAGTTCCCAGACTTGTAGTCAGATGCCTGCCTCATCCCTGCTCATGTGTGAGCAGTGATACAGAAAGGCCTGACAAGGAAAGGCAAGAAGCCAGAAGGGTACTTCCACATGAGGGAACTCCTGGAAGCATTCACAAAACCCACACTTCTCTTCTCCAAATCAAGAAACACACCAACCCTGCCCACACGTTTCTCTACATAGTGAAGAATCACTGGGCAAGTGGTCCAGAGAGTGTGGTCTTTATTTTCTTTCACACAAATACGTCCCCAGAGTCAACTATTGTGCCAAGAGTGCTTATTCAGGAATCTCTGGAGACCCTAGAGCCCAGTCCCAAGAGTCATCCACATCCAGCTCCCAGCAATACTTTCCAGAGGTGAAGACCTGATCTCCCCACACAGCAAAATAGTTAGATCTGTCAGGATTCAAAGATGTACCATGATTGTAAAATCTAGACCTGAAGTTTCTTGCATCCTTAAATAGCCTGATGTCATGCTTGCTTACTTCATTATTGAAAGAAGTCTCCACTCGGTAGTGGCTATAACTGTCCATCAGTCCATTTATGGCCTTGACACTGAGCCCCCAGGCTGGCTTGTGCAGCTGTACAGACTCACTCCTCATCACTAGGTCTCCCAAATCCTGGCATAGCTTCTTGTCTGGTTTATGGCACATGTCCATTAGTTCCTCAGTTCCTCATGCATTTCTTCTCATTGTTTCCTCTTTTGAACCATTTTGGCCTCACTTCTTTTGAGTTGCTGTAAGATGACTCAGCCCTCCTTTTTCAGTTTGTCCAAATGTTCTTCCTTAGAGAACTGAACACAGCTCTGTGTATTTGGTTTTGGTGATATATTTCACTAGAAACAGTCCATCCAGTGGTTCTTTATTATTCTCTCATTTAAGTTTCTCTTATTTTCTTGGATCTTGTCCCATGCTGATCTCATCTGCTTTACTAGCTTCTCCCGCTGGTCCTCAGCGGTCTCTTCAATGGGACAGTATCTGTGAGCTCTGTGCTCCGGGGAGTTAGAGCACAGCAAACACAGCAGGCTTCTGCCCACTTCACAGAACATCTTTCTCTCCTTGTAGGTCTAAGGAATTTCTGGAGACTGATTTTTCTGGCCAGGGAAACCATCTTTACACAGATATCAGTTTTGAAGTCTTTTTGCTGTGATGGTTCCCTGCAGGCAGGGCAGTGAGCAGGAGTTTGGGCTCTCTCTCAGGAAAGACAGAGGCAGGGACTACAAAAGCTGTGCCCACAGCCTGTGGGGACTGGGTCTACAAGGTAGTCCAGGTGGATGAGGCAGGTGAGTTCTCTCTGGAAGTCTCATGGACTGGCTGAGTCCTTTTTTCTTAGGACTGTATCTCTGATGCCACTGATGCTTGCTGGAGAAGTAATGTGAAGTCAGTTTAGGATCAGGACCTCACAGTGTCAGAAGTCTCCGAGGCCAGATGAGCTCCAAACTCCACACTACCTGTTATGGAGAAAAGTGAGCCAAAGTGGATTGTTTTTGCTACATAAAAACATCACAACAGGTGCCTTTATTCATAAGGTCTTATTTAGGCTTATTTCTTCTTGTATGTAACATGACTTCAGAGATAAGGAAGCATATTCAAGTGTTTGATTTCTAAATTGCTATTCAGAGAGTTATAAGAATTGTATCAATGTGACCATCCTGGACCAACCGACCTAGCCATTTCTCTAATGGCTATTTTTCTATGTGAAAAACAGCATTTAATATATATTAAATTTTAAATTATAAATGTACTTTAAATATGTTTCTTGTAATTCCTAATACTGTTGAGCACTTTCCCTATAGCATTATGTAATTTTCTTGATTGAAGAACTCTGGTTATCTTAGATTAACTTTATTTTCTTAGCTTCTTTGGTATTAACTTAATACTTTATCAGATCTTCATGGAAAACTCAAGGCAAAATCAAGACTACAGAAAACTTTGACACTTCTTTATTCTATCTGTATACACTATACTGTTTATAGTACTTGTGGGGTTTGAGGGTTCTGGTTTGTATTATGATTTTACTTATGTCACAGACTTTTGTGTAAATGAACATAGGCTCAGTAGTTAACCTCATTTTTTCCCAGTGAAAATATGATGCTATTGAAACCAAAGTAACCAATTTTATGATGACTCAGTACAAATCACTAAATTGTGTACTTTTTAAGTCTGTTAATATTAATGCTCTAAAATTAGTATCATGCCCTTCACTGACCTTTATATCAACTACATTTGCATGTTTTAAAATTTAAACTCTATTCTCACCTACTCAAAGGTCAGACAGAATAGTAAGGTGACTGATAGTGGCAATAGCTATCTAACAGCTAATGAGCCAGTTTAATAGTTTGTGAGATACACAATGTATTACCTAGAAACACCCCAGTATTCTACTGCTTACTGTGTGTGTCTGTCTATAGGTGTGCTTGTCTGTATGTGGATTTGTACGTATTTATGTAACTGTGGCATATAAACTATGTGCCTCTGCCTGTTCGTATAATGTTAACATTTGCAAGTATAGGATTATAAACTCTTGTGTGTATACCTTCCCTTTTTTATTGGATGTTAACAGTTATCTCTTGTCTCAGAGCTTCGGATTGCCTAAATGCTTGGCTTCAGGGTGTTAATTTATCTGCTTATGGCATGTTAATAAATTGTAAAACCAGTTTTGTAGTGTGTGGTTTATCTTCTCACATTCTGCATAATTCATGGGTCAAGGAGGTGGGTCAGAGGATTAAAAAGGATTTACATAAAAAGACTTCTCAGAGAGCTGAGACATTTTCTCTGTCTTGAACTAGGCCAAGTGAAAAGAGTTCAGAGGAGCATCTGAAAGCCTGAGATGGGTCCCCTGGAGTTCAGTGCCACTGGGAATGTATGTGAATGACACTTGAAAAAGTCTAGTGCAGCTTCTCTGGTCGCAGAGTAGAGAGAGATAATGAAAGTTAAACTTATTTCCCCAGCAGGAGAGGTCAGAGGACTGTCTCCCACAGGCTAGATGTGGCTCCCAATCAGAAAACACTTACCGTCATTTGGGGAGAGGATTTGCCTCAAACAGCTACCTAGTGGGAGGACAAAGAGAATGTCAGGGTGTGGTAAACACTGAAGATACAGGGACTGAGGGATCTTGGGCACCTAAGGAGACTATCAACTGAGGTCCCCACTGGCCAAGTATTGGAGGAAGAAAAAGTCCTTATATGGTATGTGTCATAAAAGGCATTGATGTCACCTGAAAAATGTACCAATCAAGTAAGACAATACTTCTTGTAGCTGTAGCTAGCCTTTCTGCAGACGGGCACTGGAACCTTTCTGAATCACTAGCCTGAGCTCGGTGATTGAGAGAGTTTCTCTCAAGCAGCAATACTATATAGATTTTGAAAATCACAAAAGGCAAAGGAGGAAAAAACAAAGAAACTAGAACCAGAAATAAAGGATTTGTGAGATTAGCATTTATTCTTCATCTTAAGTTATAGTTCTCACCAATACTGTAAACACTTTGAGAGACATAAACCTTGTTTTATCCCACTGTTCATTCTAATTAGGACAGAATTCAGTGTTATGCTCTGATCAGGGCACAACATGATTCAATTCCTGGGAGGTTTCTCCTAAGTATGGGAATATTTTCTGATTTTGATTGATCTTATTGATTTCTAGTTTAATTCCATGAGGCTATAAGACATGTTCTGTTGGAATTCAAAACTTCTGACATGTATCACACTGTCGTATGGCCCAGCAGTACATGGTTAATCTTTGTAAATTCTCTGTGTGAGTCTGAAATGAAGATTCATTGCAAAAGTACAATTAATCTAACCAATGAAGTAAAACTAGAAGTTAGTGGCAAATAAGTAATAGAAAACGTAAATTTAAAAGATAATGACAAAAAGCTTATAGAGGGAGCATTCTATAATATATAAATCTCAACTTTATTTCAAATACTCTCTAATTGGTAATTGTTTAAATTTTCTGTTAATTACTGAGAATTTTGTGTTAATATTTTCCATTATAATTTTAATGTTTTCCCTATTGTTTTCCCATATATTTAGAGGCATGTAAATTCAGGGACCCTTTTGCAATTATTAATGTATATATACCATCTTTTTATAGTAGTTGAATGTTATCTTTATTGTATCTTTCACTTTTGAATGAATTGAGAAAATTTATTTTTAAAAATGGGTTTTTAAAAATCGTATCTGATGCCCTTTGTCTTTTAATCAGGTCATTCAGAACATTTGCATATGATGGAATGATCAGTCTGTTTTGTTTACAGATTCTATCATTCATCCTGTAATTTCTTATTGCTCCTCTCACCAGTTCTTTGTTTCCATTTATCATCTTGCCTTATTTTAGAGTAATCACTTGTCTATCCATTTAAACCTTTATTTGCATGTAAATGGCACATCCTGTTCTTATAATTTCTTGGCTACACGTGAAATCATATGTATAATTGTCAAAACTAAAGGTACTTGAACATATCCAAGTGTTTTTTAATATCAAACTGATTTTGTTTTTCAAGAAGGCAGGCTATTTAAAATACATTTTAAACAACCAATTCTAAGTAATTTTGTACTAAGGAGACTTAATAATCTTATTAACATCAAAATTCATTCACCTAGGTTAAATGGGGAAAACTTGGTGAAATGATTGCTATAAAGCATTGGATAAAATAAATTGCAATTCTAAAAATATAACATAGGTGGGTATCAAACTTTGGAACAATGTATACATGCTGTGCGCTCTGACAAAGTGGAAATAACACAACTTACAATATTGGAGGAGAGAGAGAAGGGAAAGGAAAAGCAGAATTGCAATATTGATTATCATACAAGTAAGAAATGGAAGTAATGAGTAAGATTGTACCTGTATTCACCATTAGTAGGTAAGACAGACTGGGCTTGAATATATTAACCTAAGCATGCTCACTAACACAACCACCACTACAAAAAACTCTTGTGTTTCAAAAGAAATACACAACAGGAAAAAGTTAAAATTCAAAGAAAGCAGACCACTCAGGGAAAGACAAACAGTAAACATAGCACAGAACTTAATTAGAATAAACACCAAACAAATCTATCAGTCCTCCCTATTCAAAACTGCAACTCTACTTACTTTTAAAGGAAACAATTTTTTGATCACACACACAAGCTCAGCCCTCTGCTATATAAAAGGAGCATACTGAAAACATTCACAATGGCTAAAATTACAGAAGGGCAAAGAAATCTCAGGTAAACACAAGCCAAAGCAAAACAGGATGGCAAAGATCCATCAGGATCAAATTTAGGCAAAGCATCATTAATAAGACAGAGAAATACAGTTTATATGGTATAAGCTAAATTTTACTGTGAGGATATGAGGTATGATAGTAGGTTTTTTGAGAATGATTTCCTATCCAAACAAATTAATAAAACTACAGTAGTCTTAAGATAATTTATAATAGGTGTTAAAAGTGTATATGCAACACTGTGTACAGCAGTGCTCGGGAATAAACTTCCTTTGCAAAAGCTCAGGGGATAGTAATGAAAATAGGCTATATATTTGTGAAAAACACATTGCAAAAGTACAATTAATCTAACCAATGAAGTAAAAGTAGAAGTTAGTGACAAAATAAGTCCTAGAGAACATAAATTTAAAAGATAATGACAAAAAATTGCCAACAAGTGATAAGACACTAGTTTTCAATTTCCAGCAGTTTAGGCATCTCTCTGACGGTCTGCTGTCCATGCCCCATGACTTTGTGAATCCTCAGATCAATATAAGCAGTTGTGGCGAATGCTTGCAGAAACAGTGTAACTTCAGTATTCAGCTCTCATTTCTCAGTCCTCATTTTTAATCTATTATAGTCTAATAATTCCTTAGTCACTTGACAGACTTTCAATATTTTAAGATTTATAACTATATCATTCTTAGCTGCTTTGGCAATAATTCACACAAAGCCCAATCTTTATTTACTTTTTGTCAATAAAGAGATATCTACTAACATCCAGTTTTCATATATTTTTCTCAATTATAATTTTTATTACCTATCTTTAATATTTATATCCTGTTTAACCATATGAGTTGATATGCATCCAAATCTATTTCTTTTTTTCTACTCATCCTTTTCTTATTTGATACATAATACAGTTGACCCTTGAACAACATAGGGGCTAAGGGCGCCAACCCCCATTACCTTCAAAATCTGATTACAACATTTGACTCCCTCAGAACTTAGCTATTAATAACCTACTGTTAACTGAAAGCATTATGATTACATAAGCAATTAACACATATTGTCTGTTACATATATTATGTACTGTATTTTTATAATGTTAAGAAAACCAACAAAAAATATATTCATTCAATGCAAATAGATCATCATAGAAATCTTCATATTCATTGTTTTCATAATGATTAGGCAGAGGAGGAAGGTCAGTCTTGCTGTCTTGTGGGTAGCAGAGGTGAGTGAAAGAAAACCTATGTATAAGTGAACCCATGCAGTTCAAAGAGGTAACTACAGTTGTACGTATTTTGGGGATACACGTAATAGTTTCATACATGCATATAGTGTGTAATGATCAAATCAGGGTAATTGAAATTGCCATCACCTCGAATATTTATATTTTCAATCTCCCTAAGATTCACTCCTGCATATGAATGAGAACATGCAGTATTTGTCTTTCAGTGACTGGCTTATTTCTCTCCACGTGATGTCCACTACTTCCTTCTATATTGCTGCAAATGACAGGATTTTCTTTATTCTATGGATGAATAATGTATATATATACCACATTTGGAACTATTCATCTGTTGATGGCCACTTAGTTTCTTGGCTATGGCAAATAGTATAGACATAGGAGTGTAGATACATCCAAAAGAAAGGAAATAAATATACTGTATATCTGGCAGTGGGATTGCTGGATCATATGGTAGGTCTAGTTTGACTTTTTATAAGAACTGCCATGCTATTACCTATGGTGGCTATACTAATTTATGTTCTCAACAACAGCATACAAAAGTTCCTTCTCCACATTCTCACCAGCACTTTTTTTACCTTTTTGATAAAAAGCCATTTTAACTAGGATATAGCTATGGTTTTGATTTGCATCTCCAAATGATTTGTGAAGTTGAGTGTTTTTTTCATGTGCCTATTGACATGACATTTGTCTGTCTTTTGAGAAATGTCTGTTCAGATCCTTTGCCCATCTTTAATTAGTATATTTATTACCTAAAAGTTGGTGGAGTTCTCTATACATTCTGGTTATTAATCCCTTTCACATTAATAGCCTACAGAACGG
This sequence comes from Galagoides demidoff, assembly GCA_963574575.1. Lineage (NCBI taxonomy): Eukaryota > Metazoa > Chordata > Mammalia > Primates > Galagidae > Galagoides > Galagoides demidoff. The sequence continues at coordinate 30,768 of CAUYQV010014083.1, forward strand.
GAGAATATATTGTGAACTATCTCTTCACTTCATTGATTGCTTCTTTTGGTATGCAGAGACTTTGTACCTTGATGTAGTCCTATTTGTCTGTTTGCTTTTGTTGCCTATGCTTTGAAGGACTCCTCAAAAACTTTTTCCCAGAGCAAAATTCTGAAGTGCTTCCCCAATATAATCTAAGGACTAAAACTATGAAACTACTATGAAACTACTAGTGAAACACTTATATAGTATAGTATATTCACTGTTAGTGTTTTACATGACTAATTCACCTAGTATATTCACTATTAGTGTTTCACTTCTAGTAGTTTCATAGTTTTAGTTCTTAGATTATATTGGGGAAGGTTTCTGGTTTCATTCCTCTGCATATGGCTATTAAGTTTTCTCAGAACCTTTTCCTGAAGAGATTGTTGCTTCCCCAGTCTATGTTCTTGGTACCTTTGTTAAAAATCAGATGTAAATAGATGTATCTATTTCTCTAGTTTCTCTATTGCATTGGTTGCTCTGTTTTTATGCCAGTACCATACTCATTTGATTACTATAGTTCTGTAGTATAATTTAATTTAGGTAATGTGATTCCTGCAGTTTGGTTCTTTTTCTCATGAATATTGTGGCTATTTGGGGTCTTGTTTGATTCTATATGAATTTTAGGGTTGTATCTTCTATTTCTGTGAAGAATGCCATTTGAATTATGATAGTCATTACACTCGAACTATAAATATTTGTAAATTGTTTGGGGTAGTAGGGCATTGGAATTACATTAGTAATTCTTTCAATCCATGAGTATGGGATATATTTTCTTTGTGTTCTCTTCAATTTATTTGAATATAATTTAAATATAAAATATAATTTATTTTAATACCCTACATATTATATAGGGTATTTTTAGTAGACATATTTCACCTTTTTGGTAAAATTGATTCCTAGGTATTTTATATTTCTAGCTATTATAAACCAGATTGCTGTCTCAATCTTTGTCCATTTCTGTTGCTAAAAATAAAATGCCTCAGGCTAGGTAATTTATAAAGAAAAGAGGCTTATTTGGTTCATGGTTTTGCAGGCTATACAAGAAACATGGGCTTCAGGCTGTTTCTACTCATGGAGAAAGGTGGAAGGGACCTGGCAGATACAGAGATCATGAGAGAGAGAATGTATTTGCAAGAAGGAAGAGGTGTGAGGCTCTCCTTAATGATCAGCTTTTGTGGGAACAAACAGGGGTAGAACTTATGCATTACCACAAAGATAACATCAAGCCTTTCATGAAGTTTCTTCCCTCATGACCTAAGCACTTACTGTTAGGTCCCACCTCTAACGCTGTTCATCAAATTTCAGCGTGAAGTTTGGGAGGATAAACATCTCAACTATAGCATTCTGCTCTTGAGTTAGTTAATGTCACATACAAAATATAATTCCATTCCAGTAGGTCCTGAAAGTCTTAATTTGTTCCAGCATTGACTCAAAAGGCCCAAGGCAAGTTTCTTCCAAATATGAGCTTGTAAAATCAAAACAAGTTATTTCCAAGATAAAATAATTGTACAAGCATTGGGTAAACAATCCCACTTCAAAAGGGGAAAATCAGCCAAAAGAAAGGGATGCCAGGACCCTCCACAAATTCAAAACCATCTATGGAAGACATTAAATCTTGAAGCGCCAAATAATCCTTGAATCCACATCCTGTATCCTGAGTAGACTGGTTTGAGTGGTGGGATCCCAAGTCCTTGGGTAGCTCCATACTCAATGCTTTGTTGGGTACAGCTGCTGTGGCTGATCTCATAAGTCAGAATTCAATGCCAGTAGGTTTTCAGGCTATTACTGCACACTGCTTGTGGCCCTATAATTCTGGGGTCTGAAGCACAGCATCCCAGCTCCCATAGTTACAGTAGGCAGTGCCTGGTTGAGGACTCTCTGAAGTGGCTCTCAGCTCATATTTCTTCTGTGCATTGCCTTTATAGAGTCTCCCTGTAGGGCCTCTGCACATATCAAGAAGCCCAATAAAAGTAATAGTTGTATTCAATGTTTCTAGTGCCCTCGCCGAACTGAAAGCTATGCACATACGAGCTGAGAAATAGACATTATCTAATTTTATAGGTTCCAGGTATAACTTAAATGATTTTATATTTGTATTTAAAATTTGCCATTTTATATTATGACAAAATTCATCAAATTTAAATTTTTCTTTAAGAGGTATTAAGTAGCAAATAAATATGACAAGTAGAGATCTAGACTGCAGGAGAAAAGTTGTTCCTTGAGTTAGAAGCCTCCCATGTTCATTTTTGCATAGGCCATTACAAATTCTGTAGCTAGTCCTAACTGTATGTATGTTTTATATATACACACATCCATCTGACAGAATATGAAAATGTTTTCAGTGCTGTTTGATTTGGGGTATGAGTTGACACTGACATCAGTGAATTGAAATGTCATTTTGTCCTCTGAAAGGGAGGGCAGGTGGATATATTACCAGGACAGGGCATGAAGTGGTGGCCAGCATGGCAATGCACATCCCTTCCTACAGTTCCCTTCTTCACGTCCTCTATGCCTTGAATTGCACATTAACAAAGTATGAGTATGTAAGTTTCACCCCAAGCTATATATATATGTTTTCATATTGTTTAGTTTCTTGTTTGTCTTCCATGGTGCTTAGTTTCTCCAGTGGCTTACTATTTTCAACCTCCATCTCATAATTATCTGATTTTCAGCTTTTATGACATTGTTACCACTGGGAAAATGCTGAACCCTATGGCCTATCTTATGTATATTCCTGAAGTATAGGAAGTGAGGTGACAACAGATGTATACATGATACAGGTTTACACTTTGTTACAACCGATGGAGGAGGTAGAATAGCTAATGTGTAGGTCTGGGCCAGCTCAGCTCCACCTGTGATGAAGCTGGCATCCAAGAATGCCCTGATGGTTCCCTGCCACCTGGCTGTCACAGACTGGCACTGCTGCTTTCTTAACCTGTGATAAAAGGAATAAGCAGTGACTTACACAAGATAAGGTGAAATAAAACAGTGGAAAGAAAGGGGAGTTTCTAATAGTGCCATCTTCTAAGTTACCACTTACCTCTCACATTCTACATCCCTAAGGAGTTTCCTGTGGTGGTTGGTGATTTTTAGAATTGTCAGTCCTGGGATACCACAGCCTTCCCCTCACTTCTGTAGCATCACCAGTATAGGGATGGGTAGAAGGAATGCCCACACCAGTTTTGCAAAGATGGAAAAGCCATTGGATTTTAAATCTGTAATAACCAAGAGGATAAGGCAAGATAATTTATAATGTTATGTCCAATTTGCGTTTTAATCTGAGTTTAGCTTTAAGAAAAGGATTCATATTAAAATGAGCTTAACTTTCTTGAGTGAGTTTCCAATTCACTATGCTTCACAATTAACCATTAGCATATTAGTTCTGTTATTATGACATTAAAATACAATTTAATATCAACTAAAGGTAGGTGGATTGCTTAGAAAGTTAATACTTCCCTATCAAAATAAAATTGTAGCAGAGAGTTAGATGCCAGAGGTTAAATTCAATTCTATTTTCATGTAAAATACCTCAGAAGTAGTATTAATCATATAAATATCAAAGATTGAGAGTAAAAAACTAAAAAAATTCTTTTTGAAAAATTCTCCAAATCTCAGCATACATATGTGTCATAAATTCATTCTATGGAGAGTGGCTATAAGGAATCAAAACAATCTTTATTGGTAATAACAATGGTAACCCTAAGAACTATATTCAAAAGGGAAGCTACCATCATATCTGAGGAAACATAACACATTAACTGTGGATTATCTCGGACACTTTACTTGAATGTCCTGATTACATGATTATTTTCTTCCCCAGGTATGTATAAGGTGTATATAGGAATTATAGCAGCCTAAGATTAACGTTCTTAAAGTACCTCTTTGGGATTTTTATCAATGAAATCTTATAGAGTTTATTTTAAATCTATCAATGTATAAAAAGTTAACATTATAAAATTATTATAATTGCTATTAGAATGATCTAAGAATTTCTGAAATTCTCCATTCTATTTATCTAGGCCTTCTATATATATTTGCAGTCACTATGTATCTAAATGTATGAATTAGAAATTAGATTTTCACTTTAATGCAACTTTACAGAAGTGAATTGGGAAGATGAATCAGATTAGAAAAATCAGACCTTGTGTTTCTGTGGCAAACACAAAGGGATTTTGGATTCTTGATTTTGTGTTATGTGTTCATTATTCTCTAATCAGCACTGCACTTGATGTTGACTCTATGAAGTGCTGAGCCATCATATATGTAATTTGGAATAGCATGCATTTCTATTTAGTCACTAATTTGTTAAATTATTTTGTTTTATCTTTAGCCAGGTGAACATAGGTTTTGTAAATGGTTATGAGCTTTAAGATCATTAGTAAAATTTTTTCAACCTGTTAGAAAACATAAATAGAAAATATCAGTCCAAATATTATACTGAATTGCTATGTTGTTCTATATTTTCTGCCTTCATCTTTTTATTGTGATACAAATGTCTAAAAAGTATAAACAAATAGAAATGTAAAATTGCTTCAACTAGTATGTGATCAAATTAATAGCTCTTTGAGACTTGAAGCTCCTGACTTTCCTATGCCAACCTTGAGGTCACCATCCTCTCTTTTTACATTGTCTGTGTTGATTCTTTATCAATTTCATATCAAATAAGTGTTCAATTAATGTCATCATAAATTGATGCCTATTCCTGTTCATATCAGTTGAAAAGTTGCAGATAAACTGTTTAACTTATATAACTTGAAAGAAAAAAATATTTTATAATCTCAGTTTATGTCCAGAAAGGTTTTTTGGTTAAGAAGCATATGCATTATTTCTTAGTATACTAATAGTTGTATGACTTTACCAAGTGTCTTTTCTGTATGGGGCCTTTCCTGTCTCTCTCTGGTCATTTTGAATCTTGTATTTAATATCCTTCAGAAGTGTTAAGCGTTAGTGTGCATACAAGTAACTTCAAGATCTTTGGAAATACAGGTTCTATTTTGGTGGACTGGGATAGGTTCTAAGAGTCTTCATTTCCAACATCTCTGTTAAAGGTGATGATGTTGGTGCATGGACCTAGGGCCTTGGCATTCATAGAGCTCTTAGTCTGCACTTTAGACTTAAGGAAGCAGATAAGTTACTAAATGCTCTTTAATTGCACTAATAACTCAGATATCACCCACTGTGCTAAAAATGCTTTAAAGCAGTGGTTCTCAACCTTTCTAATGCCACGGCCCTTTTATACAGTTTCTCATGTTGTGGTGACCCCCAACCATAAAATTTTTATTACTACATAACTGTAATTTTTCTACTGTTATAAATCATAATGTAAATATCTGATATGCAGGATACTCCCCCCCAAGGGGTCGCAACCCACAGGTTGAGAACCACTGCTTTAAAGCAACATGTTTCTGGATTTCCTCAGGTATGTTTAACTTTCTTATAAACATCTCAGCAAGAGAAGCAGCAGAGCCTTTCAGGATAAGAAGAAAATATATTAATCTTGGTTAAAATAAGGAGAGAATGAATATAGGAATAAAATACTGAGAAAAGATTATAAAGTGATAAGAATTACATAAGGCCAATATAAAAGGTTATATATTAAGTGTCACATAATCAGTAAAAATATTAAGTTTCTAGAAGATAAAGAGAAGAAAAGGAAAATAAAACTATCTTTTATAAAATAAATTTGTCACACTTCCAAAGGCTAGAAGTCAGAGATGAAGTTGTTGCTCTGGTGGTTTCTGTTTTTCTGAGGCCTGTCTCCATGGCTTGTCTATGGCCATCTTCCCTCTGTGCTTGTCTGTTCTCATTTCTTCTTACTAGGACACAGGTCATATACTGAATGATGACATGTTTATATAATTACCACGTTAAAGACCCTCCAAAATGATCACTTTCTGAGGTACAGGAGGTTAAGACTTCAACATGCAAATTTTGGTGACAATACAATTCAACCCATAACAGTCTTGATCAAATGCTTTCTAAATTGAGAAGAAAGGGGCAGATGTGAAAAACAGGAGGGAAGGGCAGTAATAGTAGGACAGACTACATGGAAATGGCAATTTTGCATTCTGAAACAAATGTTGACATACTTGATCAACAAGTGTTTCCGAGAGACTCAAGTGCTTCTGATGGCCAGCTATAAATCATTTAGCCTGATGTTTTAATGTGTCCTTGCAATCCCTTTGGTAGTCCATAAAAGAACACATACTTGTATCCAGTGGAAAATAAATTGAAGGAGCATGTAAAATGTGGGGAAAAGTGTGGCAAGCAAAAGTGATAAGCCCATTGGCAATAAGCAATTGAGATCTTTCATAGTGCTCACCTTAGAGTGATGTTAGATTTTCCCCTGAAGCGGAAACTTACCAGAAATAGAAAAGGAATTATAAACCAGAGTTGAGAAATCAGAACACTCAGCTTTTATGACAATATACTGTGGAAAGAAACATACCAAATTTGAATCCAAGCTCTACAATTTTAGTTGTGTGAATTTAGGAAAATTCCTTGGGGAGCTCTGTTAATTTTCAGTTACAAAGGAATTACAAATATCCAAGATCTGACAATTAAGTTCACAAATTCATCCTAGGAAAAGTGTCACATACCTTATTACATTAATCTTGTTGTCACAACTTTTTTTCTCAAACTACCACGTAGCCTCTTCAGAGTAGAAGGTCCTATTGAAATCACTGTACATGCTGTAGCCCCAATCACTTTTATACGTGTTTGTTTTGGAAGCGCTTTTAGGCTAAGCATGGACATGTGGCAGAATGCAGAGAATGTAGGAGAAAGCCCTGCAACTGAGAATCCAATAGTTAGATTATTTTGGTTTCAAAACTGGACAGAATAGTTATTAAAAAGTAACTGTATTTTGAAATGAGTTGTAAGCTGCAGGAGTGTTAACAGCTGTGAAGACTGTTCATACCCTTGCTGCAATCCTTGTTACTAGGAGATAAATTCTCTCAAGTTGCAGCACTTTGAATGCTGGCTCTCACTCCCCAAATGATTGACCAACGTTAAAGTTCTACCAGGTGTAACTGAAGATAGCAAATAGTTTAATACACGGATGTTAACATTAATATAAATTTCCAGGACTTTTCATACATCAAAGAAAGTAATTCTGAGAGCTTATATTTAATTTCAGGAGATTCAGAGAATGGAATGGAAACTCGCTTGAATTCTGTGACTTCAGAGCATTTCCATAATTGTGTGTATGTTTGTGTGCGGCTGTGCTCACACCATGGATAGGTTCATAGCAAGAAACTCAGGGCCATTTATTTCCAGATTTGGTAATATCTTACTTGAATAGAACAAGAATAGGAATTTTATTGAAAGTATTTTGCTACACTGACCCTTTAACATTTGCACAAAAGAACAACTAAATTCTTAGGAGGCAAGTTTTTCTTAAGAAAGTTCAAGTCATCTGATAACTCATAATAAATCACTTAGAATGATAGGATACTGGAGGAAATAGCAATTAAAGACCATCTTTGTCATTGAATTATAAATAAATATGTTGTAGATGAAAGTAAAGAGATAAATAGTATAATTTCTTATATAAAATTGGAACAAATGAATCTACCAAACATATCCCTTGAAATAGAATAAGAACATAAAGTTTCAAATATTGATATAGCTGGATTCCTATGAGCACAAAGCTAAATATTCTTTACATTATTTTAAAACAAAAATCTGATTTGAAAAACCGTTTCAAGGTCAGAATGTATCACTTAATCATTTCAGATTCCCCATCACTTTCTGCCAAAGAACACAAATTAATTCCAACTGAAATGTAAAATGTGGAGGAAAAAAATATCATTTTCTCCCCAAGAAGCACCCTGCCAAGCTTTCCTCCATACTGTCTTCTTTGAAAAGAAATGCAAATGGTGCTTGAAATTTTAAGTGGTTATAATAAAGAATAAAATCTTGTTTCAACCTCTTTTTACAAAATTTATCAAATTGTAGGTAAAAATATGTCTGAAATTAATGTGAAATGAAAATAAGTATTAGGCAAGAGGAACACTGAAAACTGCACTTTTATTTTAATATACGTATTTTAAATCTCTCAAAAAGGTCTCAAGGATTTACAGCAAATGAAAAATTAATCAAGAAAATCTACTAGAAGTTGGTAAGAACAGCGGGAATTCTGGTATTTGAGCCCAAACCTACTTCTTCTCACCTGCTTTAAGCTCCGGACCTGGAAACTCTCTCCTGTGGCTGTGGACCACAAGGCTGTATTCCTTGTAACCTTTCCTAGGAAAGGTTAAATGTCAGAATTTTTCATAACTCATTGATATTCTCTTTTATGCAAAGCCCCAGAATTGGGGGTGGATAGAGATCCTTCTCAGGTAGTATGGAGGCTCTAACTTGGATGTTGAATTACTGAGGATACTAGAGACGTGTGACCTCTTGGCTTGATTTGTGGAGCACACTGAAGCATCAAGAAAAGGGGAAAGATTAGAAATGGCTCAGTTTCATGAAGAGCTGCTATATAAAATGCTAGAGAATTAGAGGAGGCTATGTCATAGTGAGGTTGTTACTATGTTAAGAGGCAAGTTATTCTTAAAGTTCAAGAAGAAATAGCAATTAAAGACCATCTTTGTCATTGAATTGTAAACAAATATGCTGTAGATGAAAGTAAAGAGATAAATAGTATAATTTCTTATATAAAATTGGAACAAATGAATCTACCAAACATATCCCTTGAAATAGAATAAGAACATAAAATTTCAAACATTGATATAGCTGGATTCTTATGAGCACAAAGCTTCTAAATATTCTTAGATATTTAGCCAAGCCTCTGGTTTGTGTTGTGCCACCTCCCCCCAAATAAGTTGATGACATGAAGTCAAAGATCTTTGAGTCTAAGATGTTGAAAATAACATGTGAGTGGGACATAAGGGCATTAAAGTGGTAGACATTAGGGTGAAGGGGAAGGCTTTGAATTGGGAAGCAGTCTTGAGTGAATTGGGTAGAAGGACTTGGAAGTTAATACATTTAAAAATGAAGATATTTCTTAATGTCGGCCACTATATCGATTTAGTCTTTATGAGCTGGTGAGCTAGCTGTTTTTATTTAAGTTTGTTTCCTACTTTAGTCATCTAAGCGTAGGGGTTTGGAATGTTCAGCTCACCTATAGTGAAAACACATTCCAGCAGCTTTCTCTAAAACGGCTTTGCATTTTAAGCCTGTTACAGCAAGAGTGGGATTTGCTTTGCAGAATTTCCAGATTTCAGCAGTGAAATTATAGCTGAAAGAAACTTTCCAACTCCATAGAAGCCCTTACATTCAGGATTTGTTTCCTGTTTCTGACAAGAAAGCATATCTTGAGTAAAGCGAAGGTTTAGTACATTTGTGCTTCTGAAGTTTACTGATATATTCTATGCCAATTAAATGTAAATTATAAAAAATTATAGAAACCATGAAAATCTATTAGTGCCAGTGGCAGTAAAATGAATTTTTTTGGTAAAAGGATCTGAATCTTTATTTCAAAGTATGTTGAGCAGAAAAGTGGAACCAAATAAAGAAACCATATTACTTTAAGTGGCATACTCTATTTGAATCATTTCTTACCACGAGTTAAACGTAACAATGTTAATCACGGTAGAACTCACCAAAAGGGTCAGCTGCTTTCAACACAGAGGTATGCTACCTTAAATTCATCAGAGAAACGGATCCACCTGTCCACTCTATTGTGTGGATTTCAACAACCTGAATTTCACAAGTGCACTGGGAATTGTTGCAAAAAAATTCTTAAACATGACATATGCGAGGGTGGTTGATAGAAAAGAAGAAAAAAATAGATGTTGTAATATGTTTTGAAACTGCCCAACAATAAAGAGGAATCTAAGTCTCCCAAAAGAGAAAAGAGATTGCTACTTATCTTTCACATGCCAACCTTTACTGCCATTTCCCAATTACAGAGGCTGGCTGTCTCAGTCCTTTGCAATATCGTTATTTATTTTGCTACTTTGCATCACTGAGAAAAACTGTTCATCTTAAGTGCCTTACTTTCCTTTGTGCTTTACTAGACACATTTACTGTGTCATGAAAAATACTGTTTTAAAATAGGAATAGTTACCCCAGATTTTCAATGAAATAAAATTCTAGAGTCATTTCAAATTTGGCCAATATCCTAATTATTCTGAAATCCTGAAAAATATTATTTAAAATAATCAATTGGCAATGGCTTTATTTCTAGAGTATATAATAAACTAAATTCCTCAGCTTGTGTTGAAAAGATTGTGAACATAAATTAAATTCTTAGATATAAAACAAGAACCAGATTCCTGTTTATGCATGTGGAGAGAAAACACTGCTCTTATTTCTTGATGTTTTATCAAATATTGAGTATAGCAAGAGAAATGTAAGTAGTTTGGAAAATTTTCTAAGGTGAGAGCCATAGGTAAAGTAAAAGAAAGCTTTACTAAGATGACCTTGTGATGTCCTCCTAGCTCTGCAACTCACTCTCCAGTGATCCCCAGATCATGAATGTGTGTTAATATTATGCTATCAGGAGTGTCAGCCTGACAAGGACAGAGAAGGTTAATAAACATATCTAATTAATATGCAAAGAGACAGCTATCTAGAGCAATTATACTATTTTAAAGCAACGCCTTCTTTAACAATTTTAGCCAGATTTGCTGGAAATGAACATTCTATTTGTCATGTAATTTTCAATGAAACTTTAAAATCACAACTTCACAATGTTACCTTTACCTCCTGATTTTCAAATTGCTGTATCACTAAACTTAATATAGAAAGAGAAAATGAAAAAATTTTTTGAATAGACAACTGATTTTTAAATTTAATATTTTAGAATGCATATGAGCTATGACTATATGAAGAAACTTGGCTCCTTTATGAAAATATTTTCTCTTGGTATAATTTCTTACTTAGATTTAGCCTTTGTTGTTTTTTCTCACGTACTTGAACTTGAAAGGTACTGTTTCTAGTGAATCACTATTTTCAAGGCATACTCTGAACATTTTATGATAGTGAAGAGGAAACAATTATTGGAGAGTGTTCCTTCAGGCTCGATACTTTTAAAGTTTACTTTTCCCCTTAAGTGAGATAAATTGGCAGGTGGGAAAGATGTGTTTGAAACATTTTATAATATAAAAGCATTTCTGATCATTTTAGCTATTCTTAAACATTTCTCTGCTAAAGTGAGTCATCTTCCAATCTTGTTAAGTACTTGGCTCATGTGTTATGGTATAAGCACTGTGAGGTAGTTACTCAAGAAGTCGTCTAAGAGTTCATGATATAAAAGAAGAGGTAGTTTACATTGACAGCATGGTTATTATAATAGTACAGATCCAATTACATTACAAACTATACTGTATTTAATCTTTTATAATCATAAGAGGCAAGTATTATTAGTAATACTAATATACATTAGAGATAAGGGCAAAGTCATGAAGATAGACCAACTGACTTGTTCAAGATAACCAACTATGTAAATAGTTATGAGATTATTACAGGGGTTTGAGAGCTAGAACCTGTTTTTCACCTTTTCAACAAAGTGGTCAAATGTGATACCAACTTATGTTGCAGAACATGGGGTTAGGCATATTAATCAAGAAGGGCTGCTAATATATTAACACTAGACAAACTTACCTTCTTGGTACATAAGACAACGTATTTACAGGATTAGAATGTGGACATCTTTGGCAGGCACTATTATGTCTAACATACCTCCTAAATTCATCCGTCAGATGAGTGACCACTGGGAAGAAGTGCATAAAAGGACAAAAGGTTAACTTCAGTGCTTTGGTGTGTCCTGCTGCACTTTCGTCACCAGTCAACATTTTGTTGTGCATAACCTTTCCATGGGGTTAATAATTAAGGTCCTTCTTAATCAAAGCTAGTCTGTCTACTCTCTCAGACCAAGAAATCACAAGTGGCTTGTAGTCCATTAACTATCAACCCATTTCCCTGTACTAGCACCTGTTGCTTTATGTATTTTCATGAGACCTTAGCAAGTATTTGAGCTTTTAGATTCTGCTGGATGTTTCTTACATCTCAGAACATTACCTTAATTAAATTATGTCCAAGGGCATTCTATCCATAAGGCTGAATCCTATTTCATATTCTTTCTCTCACCCTAAATTAGGTTGAAATACATGGTCTCCTGTGGCTCAACTGAAGTTATGCAGTACATTAAGTATGCTTAAAAGTTAAATACATTTGGACATATTCATGCAAATTGCAACAACAAAGATATGCCTTAAATTTGACTATACATCCTTGATAATTATGAAGTTCTTGGTATATGTTGAAGAACAAAAATTAAACTGTCTTGCAAATTAATATCTAAAGACATGAAAAATTGAACTAAATTATAAAATCTCATTCTCTTGCTGGTATGAGTTAAAATTTCTAATAACTGAAGCCTGCAATATATTTCAAAGAATTATATAACCTGTTATAGTTACCCTTGATTAGATGAATTCTTTCTATCTGGATAGAGTTGACTCTTATCTCCTCTGGTCTGGGTTCTATCTCATTAGAATGGATACATGTACTTCAGGACTCAGAAGTCATTTTTTTTAGTCCACAGTTGGAAAGTTAGAGTATATAAATAGATGATGTTCCTACAATGAAAAAATTGATCATACTCATAGTGACATAAAAATGTGAGACAATGAATACTAACATAAATGCTTCAGGCATAGATATCAGAAAAGGTAGTCTCAGAAATGAGAAAATATATGTATAAATAGAAATGAATACTGAATAAAGAAGACAATGAAATTTATGGTTGAAAGCATGTGTGGAATAAGATAAGATAAAATTTAAGAGAAGAGTAAATAATTTTTTTTTGATTTCAAAAAGATATTTAATCTCTTTACATACAAGTGAAGTCTTCCCCTAAAACCAAATTGTCTCTTTAGCTATAAAAACAATTGTTAAATCCATAGGAGATTGTTGTTAACTGATTGGATCTTCAAATGACAGCTTAGTAAGATTTTTTTTTTTTATTGAATGGTAACTATGTACATTAATTCTGGGGTGCAGGGTGGTGTTTACACACACAATCTGAAACATTTTCATCAAACTGGTTAACATAGCCTTCATGTAATTTTCTTAGTTACTGTGTTAAAACATTCATATTCTATTCATAGAAAGATTCACTTATACCCTTGTAAGATAAACCACAGAAGTGAACCCTCAAATCCCCCTCCCTCCACCCTTCCCCCCCCTCCCCATATCCTTAGGTTGTTATTAAGTTATAGCTTTCATATAAAAGGTTTAAATTAATTTCATAATAGGGGTGTGTACATTGGATATTTCTTCTTCCATTCCTGTGATACTTTGCTAAGAAGAACATTTTCCAGCTCCATCCATGTGAACATGAAGGACGTAAAACCAAACATCTTTATGGTTGCATAGTATTCCATGGTGTACATATACCACAGTTTGTTGATCCATTCGTGGATCAATGGGCACATGGACTTCTTCCATGACCTGGCAATTATGAATTGGGCTGCAATAAACATTCTGATACAAATATCTTTGTTTTAATGCGATTTTTGTTTGTCTGGGAATATACCCAATAAAGGAATTGCAGGGTCAAATGACAGGTCTATTTTTAGTTCTCTAAGTGTTCTCCAGATGTCTTTCCAAAAGGAACGTATTAGTTTACATTCCCACCAGCAGTGTAGGAGTGTTCCCTTTTTTCCACATCCACGCAGGCATCTCTGGTTTGGGGATTTAGTGATATGGGCTAATCTTACTGGAGTTAAGTGATATCTCAAAGTAGTTTTGATTTGCATGTCTCTGATGATTAAGGATGGTGAGCATTTTTTCATATATCTGTAGGCCATGCGTCGATCTTCTTTAGAGAAATTTCTCTTCAAGTCCCTTGCCCACCCTGAGATGGGATCACTCATTTTCTTCTTGCTAATACATTTAAGTTCTCTATGGATTCTGGTTATTAAACCTTTGTCGGAGACATAACCTGCAAAAATCTTCTCCCATTCTGAGGGCTGTCTGCTTGCCTTGCTTACTGTGTTCTTGGCTGTGCAGAAGCTCTTTAGTTTGATCAGGTCCCAATAGTATATTTTTGATGTTGCTTCAATTGCCCAGGGTGTCCTCCTCATAAAATGTTAGCCCAGGCCGATATCTTCAAGTGTTTTCCCTATACTTTCTTCTAGTATTTTTATGGTTTCCTGTCTTAAGTTTAAATCTTTAATCCAGTGAGAGTCCATCTTAGTTAATGGTGAAAGGTGTGGGTCCAGTTTCAGTCTTCTACAGGTTGCCGACCAGTTTGCCCAGCACCATTTGTTAAATAGGGAATCTTTTCCCCACTCAATGTTTTTAATTGGCTTGTCAAAGATCATATAATGGTAAGCAGCTGGATTCAACTCTTGATTCTCTATTCTGTTCCATACATCTGCCTCTCTGTTTCTG
>CAUYQV010014084.1:0-20313 GCA_963574575.1 Galagoides demidoff
ATGGCCAGGCGTTGTGGCGGGTGCCTGTGGTCCCAGCTACTTGGGAGGCTGAGGCAGGAGACTCGCTTGAGCCCAGGAGTTGGAGGTTGCTATGAGCTGTGATGCCCTGGCGCTCTACCCAGGGGGATAGCTTGAGGCTCCATCTCAAAAAAAAAAAAAAAAAAAAGAATTATTAAATACATAGACATCAGACAAGTTTTGAGTCATTCACATACTCTGAAGTAAGTACATTTTTCTTACAGTTTCTAACATTAAGTGCTATGAAAGGTATTTTGATTAGGACTACAAAAAACTGCCTGCCTACCTTCCCCAAATAAAAGTAAACAAAAAGAGAGTCAGTTCTTGTGATCTTAAGGACCTATCTTCTTAAAGACAGAAGATGAAACATATTAGAAGGGTTAAATGAGATCAATGATTGTTATCTACTTTGGGGTTGGGTAATAGGCATGAGCTGGGCAAGTGCATTATCAAAGAAAGAATTACCTGAGTGGTTAAAAGATAAGAGTATTCCTTTGGGGGGGATGAACAGTTCTGCATCTTGAATATGGTGGTGGTATACAAATCTATACATATGTCAAAATGTCACACAATTATACTCAAAGACATTACCACACATGACTACTAACTCCCACCTTCCAAAAAGTGTTGCAACAACTGCTAAAATCCAAGTAAGGTCTGCAGTATAATTAATTTTATGGTGCCAATATCAATTTCCTGGTTTTGATAATACACTAGAATGTGTTACCATTAAAGGAACCTTGCTAACAGAAAAACACAAAGACTGCTCCACACCATTTCTGATGCACTTATAATTTCTTCAAAATGTGTTTTATAGGTGTTCAGAAATACCTTAAATTATACTTTATTTGCTGTGTTATAGTGAATTCTAGAAGCAAGCTAAAACATTAGGGAAGGTTAGACAGCCTAGGAAACGAGGCTGTGAAGAAGAAAAGACTCTACAGTAGTTTTCAAAACCAAGTAAGAAGAGAAAACATATAGAATAGGGTAACAAGGAAGTGAAAAGTACAAAAAACAAAGTGACAGCAAGACAGAATCATTTTTCTAGACAAAATACTTAAAAGTAACTCAGAATCCATCCACTTACGTGGATCCAACTACAACCTCTATAGCAATGATTCAATTTTATAATTCTCCAGGCCTTGAAAGGATTCATGTACATTAGTTATAATACCTGAGGAAGATCAGTGATAACAGAAACCACAACAATTAATACTTAACTAGAGCTTGCTTTATGCCAGTACTGCTTTAAGCACTTTACCTCATATGGTTGGTTATGTATGTGAATGTATTCCCTTATTTTATGGATAAGGAACCAAACACAGAGAGATTTAAGAAATTTACTCAGGATGACATGGAAGTGGCAGAATCAGGACTCAATCAAGGTAGTTGGGCTCCAGGGTATGTGTTGATAATATATTATGCTGCCTCTGTTTGTAATGCTCCACTATCTGTTCAACCACGGTCTCCTCAAAAGTGATCATTCTCCCTCAAAACATTCTGTGGCCTGACTTCACTTTTTCTTATCAATGGCGGCAGTTTTCTCAGTAATTTTCTTTCCTTTCTCTTATCTTCCCCATTCACACCTTAAACATCATTCTCTTTCCTGCTCCTAGCATGTTGGCTTTCCCTTTTATTGCTATTGGTATCAGAACAAAACTTACCTGCTAAATATTTTCATATCATCAATGCTCAGTGTATGGTCCACAGAACTAAGATGGACCTGTTTAGGTCTTATCAGATTCATTCTTCTCCCTTCCCCTCATGACTTCCCAAAGTTATGATGCTCACCTATTCTCAAGACCTGCATTGTTAGGGAATGCCCTATGGTAAACCTCAGCCTTGGGGATATAGCTCTATAGGTATTTTTTCAAAGTAAAGAACTGTGTCTTAATTTAGTATAGAAGTGATGCTTTGTATTCCTACAGCTATTTGGGAGAATGCTTAGATTTTATTTTTAGTTAATTTCATTTTCAAACTCACCGTTACCTTCCTGGATCTTATCCTCTCATTCTCAAACCACACTAGAGATCCAACTGGCTTACCTGCCAGCAGCTTAAACATGGAAGATATTTTACTTCATTGTATCATTTGCTACCCTGCTCAATGACTTTTATTGGCTGCCATCATGATCGTCAACCATTTCCATTCTACCTCTCAAATCTGATATTCAAAAGCCACTAACCTATAGATGGAACCAGAACTGTCAATCTCCTTTAAGAGATTTATCTTTACACAAATTCGCTTTGGCCAGAATGTCTTTCCCCTACCCAAATCCCTTCTACTCTTCAAGGTCATGTTTAATTTCCATTTCCTTCACAAAGTCTTCAGGACCACCTCAGTACACTTAGATTTCTCTATCCTATATTCGTATTACAACATTATTATCTGCACTACATAAATGGAATTCTTGTTACTGCTCAATTTTGGGTTTATGTCATGGCTTCATAATTAGGTAATAAGTATTTAGATCAGGGGTCCTCAAACTTCTTAAATAGGGGGTCAGTTCACTGTCCCTCAGACCGATAAAGCAAATTGTCTATATTGACATAACATCTGGCTTAAAGTTACATACCTTACATGTACTAGGGAAAATTTGACAAGTTAAAATGTTAGTGGAGAATATCTACCATGAATCAATGATATTCTAATGTTGTAGAAGGTTTCTATATTGATTTTGGGGTATGTGAATAAAACACATTCTAGAACTACCTGACAGACATTTGTACATAAGCAAATTAAAAATCAGTTCCAAGATATATGCTATGATTCTTTCCACCCAAGGAATACTTTGAAAATCTCTGCAGAATCTTAAAAGTTTTAGATCAGGGGTCCTCGAACTTTTTAAACAGGGGAACAGTTCACTGTCCCTCAGACTGATAGAGGGCCAGACTGCAGGCCCTGGGACAAGTCAGCTGCTAAGCAGGACAGGCAGCAGCGGCGGGCCAGATAAATGTCCTAGATGGGCCGCATGTGGCCTGTGGGCCATAGTTTGAGGACGCCTGTATTAGATCATATGAAAAATCATTTGCATTTAGCAAGCAGTAACTTTAAGTAAAAATTAGTCTACTTCTACTATCATCCTTAATAACTACTATCTATTAAACATGTATATATCAAATACCTATACTGGGTATAGGTGGCAGAAATCTAATTTAAACCAGTTTAGGCAAAATAGATTTACTGGAAGGACACTAGAGGATCTTGTAAAAATAAGTGCTGGAACAACTGGAATCAAGCATGTGTCATTTAGGACTCGTCTTGTGCCCCTATATTTTCTCCATGAATTAGCTTCTTTTTCTGTCTTTATCAAACAATACTTTGCCTCATGCTAGGAAACAAAGGCTATCATACCTCTTAGAACTTCAGTAGCCTAAAGAGGTCTCCTAATTCCAACATCTCAGAAGAGTATTCTGACTGGCTCAATTTGGTGTTCACCAAATTTGCCCAATTTGATGCTCACTTCTCTATCAATTAGCTGACAGGAGGGGAAGATTAACACGGCAATTCCCATAGTAACAATACAGAATGGAGAGAGCTCAGAAAAAAGGACAACCCTATAGATCTTTAAGTGCTAGGCATTGCATAAAGCACTTCACACATCTTATTTGCCCTGCAAAATTATTATACATAGTTCATAGCATATATTATTCCTCAAGATGAGGAAACTACCTGCAAATCTTATGCTTTTGACCAAAACACTATACTGCAAATGATCAGATAAATGTAAGGAATCAGTTCAACTTCTCTAATTACTCTAAGTTTAACCAGTTGTAGATTCCCTGGGGAATCTTGAAAGCAGCAAAACTGCTGCAAATAAATTGCTCAGCAATTTAAGTTGGTGGCTGTGCTTCCCCATAATTAAGAAGGGTAAAAATCTAGCTTACTGTTTCTAAACATATAGGGGTAACATTATTGGCCTATAAACTATGCATTCTCACATTATAAAAGAAGTTCTTTCGGCTGCAAGGAAATGATACGACAGCAAAACATAGAATTTTGAATATGAAGGAATTTTATTATAATTGTAATAAAATAATACCCAAGTAAATAGAACACATCATTCTCAAAATATGTTCTGAAATATGAATGACTATTGAGAGCAAAAAAATGTAACAATATCTGGGACGAAGTTCAATATACAGTCGTCTCTCAGACTATATGGAGGACTAGTTCCAGGAATCCCATATATACAAAAATTCACTCAGGTCCTGAGGTGGCCCTATGAAACCTACTTATATGAAAAGTTGGCACTTAAGATTACATAGTTTTCATACCCCTTGAATACTGTGTTTTCCATCTGCACAATTGGTCTGTGTATAAGTAGACCTGTGCAATTCAATCCCGTGCTGTTCAAAAGTCAAGTATACTTAATGTATTACATACACTACATAGCAACTATAACACAGTGGGAAGAATAAGGGCTTCTGTTTTTATAAAACATCAAATGGCAAAATATTAACTCTATGCCAACCTTGTAAAGGTACATCTTTTACAACCCACTGAGGCTGTATATATATTTTTTAATTGTTGTTGAGATAGGGTCTTACTCTGTTACCTGAACTGGACATTACAGCTCACAGAATGGTGATGTTACAGCTCATAGCAACCTCAAACTCCTGGGCTCAAGTGAACCTCCCAACCTCAGCCTCCTGAGTAGTTGGGACTACAGGCACATACTGCCACAACTGGGTCATTTTTCCACTTTTTGAAGAGACAGGGTCTTGCTATGTTGTCCAGGCTGGTCCTGAATTCCTAGCCACAAGTGATCATCTTGCCTCACACTCCCAAAGGACTGCATATATTATAATCCCCAGACAAGCTATAAGAAAATAAACCAATCCACAGTCAAAATGCCAATAAATAACTTTAAAACACACAAAATAAATCCAAATAATCCAGAAGAAGGAAAGGGGGAACAGAAAAACAAAGACTAGGGAAAAAAAACTAGAGAGACAAACTAACCAAAATAATAAAATGACAGATCTAAATCCACCATATTAATATATACATTAAATGTAAAAGATCTAAACATATCAATTAAAAGGAGATTCTCATTTTTGCTAGAAATAAAAGACCTAATTATATACTATCTATAAGAAACCATCTTAATAATTATGTTAAAAGTTTAAAAGCTATAGCATGCAAACACTAATCACAAGGCAGATAAAGTAGTTATATTAAAAAAAATCCAAAACAAGAAAAATTACAAGCTATAAAGAGGAACATTACATAATGGTAGATGAGTCAAATCACCAAAAAGATATTACAATCCTCATGTATATTCCCTTAATAACAATTTCAAAATATATATAAGCCAAAATCTGATAGAAATATAGGGAGCTAGTATGGTTGGCTGCACCTATAATCCCAGCTACTTAGGAGCCTATGGCAGGAAGATTATGTAAACTCAAGAGGATAGGATGGGATGAAAAATAAATGAAAAAAATTGATAATCCACAATCATAAGTAGTGACTTCATATTCTTTTACTAGTAACTGACAGAACAAATAAAAAAATCAGCAAAGCCTTTTGGCGGGAGACACCATCTTCTAGTAATTCACCAAAATGACAAACACAAAGGGAAAGAGGAAAGGCACCCAATACATGTTCTCTAGGCCTTTTAGAAAACATGGAGTTGTTCCCTTGGCCACATACATGGGAATCTACATTAAGCTGATATTGTAGACATCAAGGAATGGGTACTGTTCAAAAAGACATGACACACAAATGTTACCCTGGAAAAACCAGAAGAATCTACAATGCTGTTGGCATTGTTGTAAACAAACAAGTTAGGGGCAAGATTCTTGCCAAGAGGATGAATGTTCATATTGAGTATATTAAACACTTCAAGTATAAAATTATAAAACTTTTAGAAGAAGAAAATCATGAGTTGGGCAAAGAGTTCTTAGCTACAATACATAAAGTAAAACCCATGAAGCTGATGAATTAAGAGGTTGCTGTCAACTACGATGCCACAACACTCTACCCAGGGTGACAAAGACTGTCTCAAAAGGAAAAACATTATGCTCATGGATCAGCAGAATCAACATTGTTAAAAAATCTATACTACCCAAAGTGATTCACAGATTCAATGCGATCCCCATTAAAATACTGTCATTTTTTGCAGATCTAGAAAAAATAATTTTACGCTTCATATGGAACCAAGAAAGACTCCCAACAGCCAAAGCAGCCTTAACCAAAAAGAACAAATCAGGAGACATCACTTCACCAGACTTTAAGCTATACTACAAGGCCACAGTAACCAAAAAAAGCATGGCACTGGCACAAGAACAGACACAGACCAATGGATCAGAACAGAGAACCCAGATGTAAAACAATCCTCATTATTGCCATCTGACTTCTGACAAAGCAGACAAAAATATACAATGGGGAAAAGAATCCCTATTCAGTATATGGTGCTAGGAAAATTGGACAGACACATGTAGAAGACTGAAATAGGATCCACACCTCTTACCACTCAAAAAAAAAAAAATTAACTCACAATGGATAACAGACTTGAACCTAAAGCATAAACTGTAAGAATTCTAGATGAAGAAGAGGTTGGAAAAACTCTAAACCAAATCTACAAAAAACTCATGCAAATAAGACTCAATCCCATTAAAAAGTGGGCAAAATACATGAATAGAAGCTTTTTAAAAGTAGATAGACTAGTGGTCAATAAACATAAGAAAAATGTTCAACATCTCTAATCATCAGGGAAATGCAAATCAAAACCACAATGAGATTATCACTTAACTTCACTGAAAATAGTTTTTATCCACAAGTCCCAAAACAACAGATGCTGCTGTGGATGAAGCAAGGAAGGAACACTTATACACTGTTGGTGGGACTGCAAACCAGTACAATCTCTTCAGAAGTAATATGGAGATACCTCAAAGAACTAAAAGTACATTTACCATTTGATTCAGCAATCCCACTACTATTTCCCTAAAGTAAAAAAAGTCATTCTATAAAAAGGACACTTGCGTTCAAATGTTTATAACAGCACAGTTCATAATTGTAAAGAAAGATGTGGAAACTACCCAAGTGCCCATTAATACATGAGTGGATTAATAAAATATGGTACATGTATACCATGCCATATACCTCAGCCATTAAAAAAAAAAAAGTGAACTAATATCTTTTGTAACAACCTGGGTGGAACTGGAGACTATCCTAAGTATCACAAGAATGGAAAACAAACACGTGTGCTCATTTTTAAAATGGAACTAAATGATCAACATGTATGTGTACATACAGTAGTAAAATTCAATGGAAATCAAGTAGCTATAAGAGGGGAGGAGATTGGTAAATTTATACCGAATGGGAACATTGCAAACTATCTGGGAGATAGACACAGTTGTAACCTTGACTCAAGCTGTACAAAGGTACTGGAGGTAACTAAAACATCTGTACCCCTGTAACATTCTGAAATTTAAAACAAACAGAACAAAAAAAGCAAAAACAAAAAAAAAACCCTTAAGCGAGTTCACCACCAATAAGCACATCTTACAGAAATTGCAAAAAAGGAATTCTTAAAACTGAAATGAAATGCCAATAATTAATAACATAAAATACAGGAAAGTATAACACTCAAGGATAAGTAATAGTCAAATTCAGAATATTCTGATACTTTAAGGATAGTATACAAAGCAATTTATCTCTGAGAGTTAAAAGTCAAAACTATTAAAAACAATTATAGTTTCAAGAAATAGTTAATGGATACAAATTACAAAAATATATAAATTTTAGCATCAAAATCATAAAATATGGGAGCATAAGTAAAAGTATAATTTTTACATGCAATTAAAGTGAAATTGTTATTATTGTAGAACAGCCTGGTATCAGTATACGAAGATTTATATAAATTTTATGATAACCACAGAGCAAAAACATATAGTAGTTGCACAAAACACTAAAAGACGAAATTCAAAGCGTATCACCACAGAAAACTGTCAAATTTCAAAGGACAGCAAAATAGAAACAAAGGCTCTATTAAATAACAAAACAAATTCCAAATTGGCAAGTCCTCACCTATCAATAATTATCAATTAAATTCTCAAAAAATGCAAAGTATTTGAATGGCTAAAGAAGAAAAAGTAAGACTTAAATATATGCTGCCTACAAGAGACTCACTTTACTAGTAAAGACACCCATGGAGTTGGATATGGTGGTTCAAGCTCATAATCCCAGCACTTTGGGAGGTTAAGATGGGAGAACCACTTGAGGTCAAGAGTTCAAGACTAGCCTGGGCTACACAGAGTTACCCTGCATCTACATAAAATAAAAATAAAATATAAAATAAAATTAGTCAGGCTCGCTACTCATGCCTATAATCAGCTACTCTGAAGGCTGAAGCAGGAGGATAGCTTCAGCTTGAGAAGTCAAGGCTGTGGTAATCTATGATCACACCATTACAGTTCAGGCTGAGCAACAGAGTAAGATCCTGTCTCTGGGAGGCAGGGGATTAGGCTAAAGACACAATAAAGTAATTGAAAAAGATCGTGCAAAAAGATCGTGCAAAAAGAACCAAAAGACAGTAAGTGTAGCTATACTGGTATCAAATAAAAACTTCTATTGGCTATAGTTATATCAGACAAAAAAATTAAAAAGCAAAAGAAGTCATTATATAAAGACAAAGAGGTCAATTAATCAAAAGGACATAAAATTTGTGAATATATATGCACTTGGCATGGGAGGACCTAAATATGTAATTATTAATTGATCTGAGATAAAATGGAATACGTTAGTAGTATAAGACTTCAATACCCTACTTTCAACAAAAGATCATCTAGATCTGTGGTTCTCAACCTTCCTAATGCCTCCTAATGCCACGACCCTTTAATACAGTTCCTCATGTTGTGGTGACCCCAAACCATAAAATTATTTTTGTTGCTACTTCATAATTGTAATTTTGCTACTGTTTTTGAATCGTAATGTAAATATCTGATATGCAGGATGTATTTTCATTGTTACAAAGGGGTCATGACCCACAGGTTGAGAACTGTTGATCTAGATCGAAAATCATTAAGGAAATAATGGATTTGAACAATACTTTAAACCAAATGAACCTAACAGACATACCAGATATTTCATCCAACAGCAAAAGAATACACATTCTTAAGTATACACAAACACACAGAACATTCTCCAGGATAGATCATGTGAAACAAATCTCAACTAATTTAAAAGGATTGAAAACATGTGAAGTATTATTTCTTCCAAGCTCTGTTGCTGTCTTTTTTTAAAAAAAAGTATCTTTTCCAATCACAATGACTTGAAAGAAATAACAGGAGAAATCTTGGAAAATTCATAAATATTTATTTAAGTTAAACATGGTTCTGAATAACCAACAGGCCAAAGAAGAAATCAAAATGGACATTAAAAAAAATACTGTGAGACACACGAAAATGAAAACACAACATACTAAAACTTAATGCATGCAACAAAAGCAGTTCTAATAAGCAAATTTATAAAACAGAGTACCTAAGTCAAAAACAAAGATTGCCAACAACATCGTATCTCAAGGAACAAGAAAAATAGTAAGTCCAAAGTTAGCAAAAGAAAAGAAATAAAACTCAGAACAGACATAAATGAAATAAAAAAAATCAAACTGGATAAGCTAGAAGAAATGCATAAATTCCTGGACATGTGCATAAGCTACCAAGACTAAACAAACAAACACACACACAAAAAACCTGGGGCAGTGCCTGTGGTTCAGGGAGCAGGGCGCCAGCCCCATATACCGACGGTGGTGGGTTCAAACCTGGCCCCGGCCAAACTGCAAGAAGAAAAATAGTCAGGTGCTGCGGCGGGCGCCTGTAGTCCCAGCTACTCGGGAGGCTGAAGCAAGAGAATCACCTAAGCCCAAGAGCTGGAGGTTGCTGTGAGCTGTGACACCACAGCACTGTACTGACGGTGACAAAGTGAGACTCTGTCTCTTAAAAAAAAAAAAAAGAAGAAGAAGAAGAAGAAAAGAAAACCTGAATAGATCAATAACAAGAAAGGAAACTGAATCAGTTTAATAAAAAAAGTCTCCTATTAAGGAAAAGCCAAGAACTTGGTGACTTCACTACTGAATTTTAACAAACATTTAAGTGAAGGGGGACCTTCCAAACTCATTTTATAAGACCAATATTACACTGATACCAAAGCCAGATAAAGACAACATAAAAGAAAAATGATAAACCACTATCTCTGATGAACACAGGTGCAAAAATCCTCAATAAACACTAGCAAGCAAAATTCAACAATATATTAATACAATCATGGTGTAAGTCCCAAGTACTCAAGAGGCTGAAGACAGGAAGATTGCTTTCGCCAGGAGTTTGAAACCAGCCTGGGTAATAGTTTTCATAAGATCTTATCTCAAAACAATTGATTCACCATGATCAAGTGGTATTTATCCATGGGGTGCAAAGGTAGTTTTAATATATGAAAATGAATATTTGAAATGTATAATGTGATCCACTACATTAACAAAATGAAGGATTAAAACCCATATGATCATCTTAATGGATGCGGAAAAAAAATCTGTCAAAATTCATCACGTATTCATGATAAAAACTCTTAGCAGATTGCGTACAAAGGGAATATCCTCAACATATTAAAAGTCATAAATGACAAGCTCATAGTTAACATCACATTCAATGGTAAAAAAAAAATCTTTTCCTTTAACTTTAGGGACAAGATAAAGATGCCTACTTTTACTACTACTTTTCAACACATAGTCCTAGCCAGAACAATTAGGCAAAGGAAGAAACAAAGGCTTCCTAATAGGAAAGAAAGAAGCAAACACTCTCTCTCTTCCAGAGCCAGGACACCATTTTCCTGCCTTTGGATGTCAGAACTCTAGGTTCTCTGGCTTTTGGATAAGGTGACCAAATTTTAACATTGGTAAAGTGGGACACCATTGACCAGGGGATGGGGGTGGGGTTCTTAATTAAAAATTTGGTGCAACAAAAATTTTCACAGAACGCAAAAATAGTATTGTAATATTTTTTAAATTTCAACCTAAGTACAACTTACAAATATAATACATTAAATAAATTATGTATAGTATTATTTTATTCTTTGGCATATTTCTCATTTGAGTGAATTTTAGCAGATTGCTGTCATTGTTTAAAAGGTCATGAAATTTTCACAAGAATTTAAATTAAATTTCACACATAAAATGGCTTTCAATGTCTCAATACTTAATTGTGATTTTTCTGGTGTCCCCCCATTATATACTGTAGAATAAAAAGCGTTCAGTCTCAGCATTAGTTCCTGGTAACAATTTTTAGTGCATTATTGTATGGAACAATGTTTGTTTCAAAATGATGAAATATTTCTAACCATTTGTTCTCTATTGTGATTTTTGCTGATGCCCAAGATTTAACCTTTTCCTTATCAATATGTTTTTTTAATAATGATACCCCGTAAGTGTCACTTTCAAGGCCGGCGCTAGACTTTTTGCCGCCACTATAAAATATAAATAATACGAGTACTGTCAGGTAAATTCATGAAATAAATATATTACTTACCTAAATTATCTGAATAGCTGATTTGTTGACATCACTTGTTTAACTAGCACTAGCACA
This sequence comes from Galagoides demidoff, assembly GCA_963574575.1. Lineage (NCBI taxonomy): Eukaryota > Metazoa > Chordata > Mammalia > Primates > Galagidae > Galagoides > Galagoides demidoff. The sequence continues at coordinate 11,604 of CAUYQV010014084.1, forward strand.
CAGTGGCAAGCAGGCCACTCCCTGTGTTAGGGGAGGAGCTGTAACTTTAAGGGCAGGAAGGGGCTTTTTGAGGCAATTATCTAACATGTCATGAATTCTTTCCAAAAATTGGGACTTTTTTAGAACACCAAGGGACAAGGGACAAATTGTTAAAAAGCGGGACATCTGGTCACCTTACTTTTGGACCCTGAGACTTGCACTAAGGAGTCCCCAACCTCTCTTGGGCCTTTAGTCTTGAACTAGGAGTTACACAATATTGACTCCCCTGGTTGTGGGGCTTTCTGACTTGGACTAAGCCACAATCACTATCAGCTTCCCTGGTTCTCCAGCAGGCAGACAGCTTCTTATGGGACTTCTCAACTCTATAATCACACAAGTCAATTCCCCTTTTAGATATCTTTTTAAATTTCTTTTGTAGCTTATTGATTCTGTCTTTTTGGAAAACCTTGACTACTACAGGACAAGAACAGATGTTTCTCAAAAAACGACATACAAATGGCCAACAGACTCATGAAAAAATACTCAATATCACTAACCATCAGGGAAATAAAAATTAAAACCATAATGAGGTATCTGTTAGAATGGCTATTATCAAAAAGGTAAACAATAACAAGTGTTGGTGAGGATGTGGGATGTCCACTGTTCAACTGCCACTATGGAGAATATGGAGATTCCTCAAAAAATTAAAAATAAAACTGCCATATGGTGTAGCAATTGTCTGGATATATACAAAAAGGGAATTGAAAGCAATATGCCAAACAGATATCTGCACTCTCATTAGTATCCTTTATTTCAAGATAGCTAAGCTAGGAGTGTAAATTTTAAAGTTCTCATCACAAAAACTAATTAAGTAAAGTGATGGATATGTCAATTAGCTTGATATAATCATTCCACCACATGGTACAGGTATATTAAAACATCCCACTGTACTCTGAGATAAACATATACACTTACGGGCTTTGTAGCCTGTGCCAGTAGGTGCTTTGGAACTAGACTCCCAGGCAAGCAGTATGCAGAAACCTCAAAGCAGTGGTGCCCACTCATAGCATGGATCACAGAAGCCTGTGAATAACAGTACCATTTCCTCAGCAGCCGGTGAGTTTGTGCCTCTGAATGCCTGTGGAAATGGGAGATAGAGTACCTCTACTAGGGGAGGAGGAAAAGCTGGGGTGGCTGCCATAGGTCTGACGTAGGTAGCATAGGATGAGAGAGGGGTTAATAAGCATCAGGCTTGGGTTTTCCTGGTTTTCAAAGGTCTAGAAAACCAATGGACCCAACCTATTGTCTGACTTTTCCTCTTTGCATTGTTGTCACTTTTCCTTTCCCTTCCACATTCAGCAATGGAATGAAATCATCTCAGCTCCTTTTGGGCTCCATATTAGTCACAAAATGATAGGTCTGCACCTGGGGAGAGCTCTCCTGAGCTCCTTAGTTAACAGAAGCCTTGGGAGCCCCATGGTACAGATAGATATTCTTAGCCTAGGACACACTCACCACAGGCTCTAACCTAAAGTCAGCTGCACCCACCCTTTTTAGCAAAGTGCTAACCACTAAGAGATTTCTATTCCCTCCTCTTGGTCATCTAGAGCAATCTAGATGGGCTCCACCTCCTTGACACATTTCCAGCTTAAGATTGTGAGTATTACCCTCCACACCGGAGGATGGCAACCATTGTTGCCATTCATTCTAGGTGATTACTAAGCTCCACACGAAAGTGTCACTTCTCCCAAAAAAAGGGTATACAATTATGTTTTGTCAACTTTTAGTAATAAGTAGAGGTGATGCCACCTATGATTGGACAATTGCCAAATACAATTGTTTGTTGAGCTAATGTACAGAGATTCTACTTCAAAATACTGCTAGTTGTCAAACAAAATTGTCACTTCACAAAGTATGTAACATGTAAATCTAAAAACAATTAGTGAAATGTCATTCAGCTGCTTTTATCAATAAAATTCTTCTTAACAGTCTATGAAAGGTTTTTGGTTTATTAATTTCCTGAGTTTAGGAAACAAGCTAGAGAGAATAAAGGACAAAAAAATATGAGAGACAAGCAGAGAACTCCAAATATCTGAAGAATATCGCCCAAGTACTCAGGTAAGCACGGGATAGGACATGTGTGTCAGAATACTACTTGAGCTGGTGAATTAAAGAACTATTCAAAGACAATTATAGTAGTATTTCTCAAACTTTTTTATTACCTTAAGAGAATTTTTTCCTAATCATTCCGCATGAAATTTTAATACCAACATATTTCTAATTTATATACTTTGGCCCTTTGGAGGGGCACAACTTATTGGAATATGTAAGGTTTGTCTCTCACACATAAGCCCACAAAAAAATCTATCTCTATATATTTTTTCCTCAGTTGAGAGTGAGATCAACCTCAATGAGAATGCATGGATCACAGGGAACAAAATGCTGTTCCAATCAGGTAGGCAGGGAAAACTCTTAATTCCTGGAGCATGAGGTAAATACTCACAGAAACTTGTTTCAGTAGTGGAGAATAATTAGGTTATTTTTTCCTTTCCTTATTTTCTGTTTAAAGAGATAAAGTCTTGCTTTGTCACCCAGACTGGAGTGCAGTGAATGGCATGATCACAGCTCACTGTAAGCCTGAACTCCTGGGCTAAAGTCACCCTCTTGCCTCAGCCTCTTCCCACTACAGGTGTGCACCACTGTGCCTGGTTAATTTTTTTTTTTAAGACAGAGTCTCACTTTGTCTGGCATCACAGCTCATAGCAACCTCAAACTCCTGGGCTCAAGCTATTCTTTTGCCTCAGCCTCCAGAGTAGCTGGGACTACAGGTGCCCACCACAGCACCCAGCTATTTTTTAGAAACAGAGTCTCATTCTTGCTCAAGCTGATTTTGAACTCCCGAGGCTCAGGTGATCCACCTGTTTTGGCCTCCCAGAGTACTAGGATCACAGGCATGAACCACTGCACTGAGTCTTGCCTGGTTAATTTAAAAATAATTTTTTTTGTGGTAAAATGATTTTTGTTCCTCTGGATAGATACCTGGTAATGGAATTATGGGATCAAATGGAAGGTCAACTTTTAGTTCTCTGAGAATTCTCCATACTTCTTTCCATAAAGGTTGTATTAGTTTGCAATCCTACTAGCAGTGTAGAAGTGTTCCTTTCTCTTCACATCCACACCAGCATCTGCAGATTTGGGACTTTGTGATATGGGATAATCTTAATGGAGTTAAGTGATACGTCAAACTGGTTTTGATTTGCATTTCTCTGATGATTAAAGACAAAGAACATTTTTCATCTGTTTGTTGACCATTTGTCTGTCATCCTCAGAGAAGATTCTGTTCAAGTCTCTTCCCCACATAGAAAAGGGGCTGATTGCTCTTTTTTTACAGATTAATCTGAGTTCTCTGTAGATTCTATTTATCAGACTTTTGTCAGATTTATAACAAGAAAAAAAATCTTCTCCCATCTGAAGGCTGTCTGTTTGCTTTGGTTGTAGTACCCTTAGCTGTGCAGCTTTTTGGCTTGATCAAATCCCAGTTATTTATTTTTTGATGTTGCTGCAATTACGGGGGGGGGGGGAGGGGTTCCTCATAAAATATTTTCCCAAGCCAATATTTTCAAGCATTTCCCCTGCACTTTGTCTCAGAATTTTTATTTCATGTCTTAAATTTAAATCTTTTATCCAGTAAGAATCAACTTTTGTCAGTGGTCAGAGGTGAGGGTCCAGTATCAGTCTTCTACAAGTGGCTAACCAGTTCTCCCAGCACCATTTGTTAAATAGGGATTCCTTTCCCCAGTGCATGTTTTTATTAGGCTTATCAAAGATCAAATGATGATATGTGATTGGGTTCACTCTAGATTCTCAATTCTCTTCCATAGATCTACATCTCTATTTTTATACCAGTACCATGCTGTTTTGATCACTATAACTTGAAGTCTGGTAACATGATGCTACATTTGCACCAGACTGTTTATTGAAGGTCAATTCATAATTACTAAGTCATAGAGCAACCCAAACGCCCATCAATCCATGAATAGATTAATAACTTGTGGTATTTTTATACCATGGAATACTATTCAGCCATAAAAAAGACAGAGACTTCATGTCTTTTATGGAAGGAGCTGAGACACATTTCTCTTGGTACAGCATCTCAAGAATGAAAAATAAATATCCAAGGTACAATACTAACATGAAACCAATATATAAACACACACTCATACAAATGATAAAACACAAATAAAGACTAGCAAGGGGGAGGGGTGACAAGGGAGAAGGGAGGTGTTAGGAGGAAGGATGAGTGGCAGGAGGAAAGGGGGCATTTGGTGGGATCTCACCTAATGTTAACAGTGCAAAGATATTGAGCATGCCCCCCTGGGTGAGCGGCTCTCCTACACCTTAAACTTTACCTTGGAAGTGAGAGCAGTGTAACCTAAAAATTTGTTTCCTCTTATTAATTTGAAATAAAAAAAAAGAAAGACCTGTCCTATGATAAGTGTTAAAATAAGTCCTTTAGACGGGGAAAAATGATAGTGGAGGAAAATCTGGATTTACATTATCAAGAAAACTAAAAATGGTAACTTCACAGGTAAATATATATTTCCTTTTTACTATTTAAATATTTTAAAATAATAATTGACTCTTGAACAGAAATAATTTATTGTGGGTTTATAACATTAAAAGTAAAATGTAGGGCAACTATTCGGTCCTTTGGGTAACTCAGAGAGTGTTTCTAGCATAAGCTACCCAATGGGTAGTATTGGGTGGATAGTTATAGAATAATGACCCTGAAAATACTAAGACTTGCATGAATACTAAATTAACAGAACAGAAATGGATATAAAGCTGGCACTTTAAGGTCATTTCCATATCGACAGGTGAATTGCCCTAGAATCTGTGACAGTTGCTTGATTTCCAGGTCTCCATATCTGAAGTTCTACAATTGTACCACTAATATAACTGCATTTTACAAATAAAGTGTAGAACCTTAATAATTTTTTTTTTTTTTTTTTTTGTAGAGACTACTGGACTCAAGCAATCCTACCAAAGTCATGGGATTATAGGTGTGAGTCACCATGCCCAGCCAATTATGCTATATTTTAAGTTAAATAAAATAGCATTTACATTAGGATAAAAAATTATAAAATACAGATAAATCTGACAAGGCATACACAATGAAACTACAAAATATTGGAGAAAAAATTTTACATCATACATAAGACTGTATGTTTATGTGAACCCTGAAAGAGCCTTCAAGATGTGGCCTGAATTCAAACCAGAATAAAGTAGCCATTTGTTCACTAGGGGTCACATGTATACTCTGTATTCCTGGAAAATCTCCATATTCAATTAATTCTGACAACTTTCATAGTTGTCTATTCCTATTTATGCTGCCTGAATCAACCAATAGAAACTGACATGTGTCAAACCATCAGAACTCAAAAAGCATCAACCAATCAGGATCTAGCAAGTTTGCATGCCTCCTCTGCATAAGACAACCAAAGTAGGAACATAGGTAAGAACTCCTATGAAAGATAAATCGATAAATCCTCTCGTTTTCTCTGAATGCACCTTAGTTTTGTACTGAAGCTGATGCTCCCAGGTTTGCAAAATATTTAATGGAACAAAATCTCTTTCCTTTTTAAGAGAAATTTCATTTCAGTGCATGTGTTAACAATTGTGAAGCATAAAACTTTTACAAGGTATAAGAAAAACTATGTGACAATGGGACAGAGGATTTTTTTAGATACAACGCCAAAACTAAGATCTGTGAGAGAATAAATTGTTAAATTGTACAATGTCAAAATAAAAACCTGAGATCTTCAAAAGCATTAAAAGAATAAAGACACAGCCACAAATTAAAAATTTGTATTTTTAATTATTTATGGAGAACATAAAAAGAAGTCTGAAAACTCAAGAAAACAATCCACTTAAAATTAAAAAAAAGGCAAAAAGTATTTGAAAAGGTATTTCCCTAAAGAGGACATACAGATTGACAAAAGATCATGAAAAGATGATCAACATCATTAGTCATTACAGAAATGCAAATTAAAATCACAATGAGATACTGCTTTTATGATATTAAGATGTTTTAAGATTCTAAAGGACTGATTATATCAAATATTGGGAGAAAGTATAACAACTAGAATTCTTATATCCTGTTGGCAAGAATGTAAAATGTCACAACCAATTTAGAAAACACAGTTGGGTAGTTTTTTTAAAAAGTTAAACATGCATATAAACTATTAATATAGATGAATTTCAACATAATTATGCTGAGTGAAAAAAGGAGAAGAAACGTTCAAAGCAATAATGACTAAGAATTTTCCCAAATAAATGTTAGACACAAAATCAGATCCAAGAGAACACTACAGCAAGAAAAATGACCTCCCAAATACACATAGGCGCAACATTAAATGCAGAAAATTATGAGAGAGAGAGGGAAAAAAAAAGCCTTGATAAGAAGCCAGAGGGAAAAAACCACTCTGCCCACGGAGGAGCAAATAATTACTTCTACTTCCTCAGGAATAATGGAAGGAAGAAAAATGTGGAGTGAAATTCTTAAAGCACTGAGAGAAAAAAAAAAAACAAACTTAGATTTCTGGACCTTGCAAAATTGGCTTCAAGAAGTAAAGGAGAGGCCAGGCCAGGGACAGTGGCTCACACATGTAATCCTCACACTCTGGGAGGCTGAAGCAGGAGAACTGCTTGAGCTCAGAAGTTTGAGACCAGCCTGAGCAAGATCTTGTCTCTACTAAAAATAGAAAAACTAGTTGGGCATCATGGCAGGTGCCTATAGTCCCAGCTACTCAGAGGCTGAGACAAGAGGATTGCACAAGCCCAAGAATTTGAGGTTGCTATGAGCTACGATGCCACTATGACAGAGTCAGACTCTGTCCAAAAGAAAAGAAAAAGTAAAGGAGAAATATTTTTCAGACAAACAAAAATTGAGAGAATATGTTGCTAGCTAAACTGCCCCCCCCCAAAATACTAACAGAAGCTCTTCCAAGAGAAAAAAAAAATGTTATAACCAAACTTGGTTGTATATTAAAAAAAAAAAAGTAGTGGAGAAGGAATAAGTGAAAGTAAAATAAATTATTAATACTTTTTTCGTTTCAAATTGATGTAATATAACAATTTGTTCAAAATAATAATAGCAACAATATGTACAGCTAGATATGCTCATACATTAGTTAAAAGAATGACAGCAATGGTAAAAGGAATGAAAGGGAAGAATTATTTTCTTATTATCAGGTCCTTGTATTACCTATGAAGTGGTATGATGTATTTTATTTTATTTTTATATGATGTTATTTTAAAGTAGAGTTCTAGAGATGTAAATGTAAGTTATAAATTGTAGGGCAACCACTAAAAAAAAATTTAAAAGCAGTGTAACTGATACCTTAACAAAGGAGAAAAATCAGAATTACAAAAAATGCCCAGTTAAAGCCATAAAAGGCAGAAAACAAGAAGAAAAAATAGGAACAAAGAATGATGGTAACAAATACAAACAGTACCAAAAGGATAAACTGTAATCCAATTGTAACAATAATCATTTTTATGATCGTCCAAAAACGTCCATTGAAAGACAAAGACTTTCAGGCTGGATCAAAAAATAATATCCAACTATATACTGTCTTAAATATAAAGACACAAATAAATGGATAAGGAAAGGAATCTGGAAACATGGCAGACTAATCCAAAATATATAGAGAATTCTTAAAATTCAACAAGAATACAAACAACACGTTTGAAAAATGGACCAAAGACTTAAGACACTTCACCAAAGATGATAAATAGATGGCATATAAGCATATGCCAAGATGTTCTACATCATATGTCATCAGGGAAATGCAAATTAAAGTTATAATGAGATACCACTATACGTCTGTTAAGGTGGTCAAAACACTGACATTAAAAGCTGGTAAGGATATGAAGCAATAAGGGGATTCTCATTCATACTTGGTGTGAATGCAAATAGGCAAAGAGCCACTTTGGCAGTTTCTTACAAAACTAAACCTACTCTTACTTCATGATCTAACAGTTATGCTCCTTGATTATACCCAAAGTTGTTGAAAATTAATGTCCCCACAAAATCTGCATATGGATATTTATAGTAGCTTTATTCATAACTGCTAAAAACTTGGAAGCAATCAAGATGTCCTTTAGTAGGTAAATGGATAAACTGTGGTACATCCAGACAATGGAGTATTATTCAGCATGAAATAGAAATAAGCTATCAACACACAGAAAAAACTTCAAAGCGTATTTCTAAGTGAAAGAGACCAATATGAAAAGGCTGTGTGCTATATGAGTCCAATTATATGATATTCTGGAAACGGCAAAAGTATAACAACAGCAAAAAGACCAGGGGCTGCCAAGGATTGAAGGGAAAGAGGAATGAAAAGGCAGAGCACAAAGGATTTTTATGGCTCTGAAACTACTCTGCATCAAACTACAGTGGTAGATATATGCCATTAGACATTTGTCTAAACCATTCAATGTACAACACCAAGAATGAGCCATAAAATGTAAACAAACTATGGTCTTTGAGTGATAATGATGTGTCTGATAGAGGTTCAGCAGTTGTATCAAATGTACCACTTGTGGCTGGGCGTTGTGGCGGGCGCCTGTGGTCCCAGCTACTTGGGAGGCGGAGGCAAGAGACTCTCTTGAGCCCAGGAGTTGGAGGTTGCTATGAGCTGTGATGCCATGGCACTCTACCCAGGGG